>OY744525.1:120434294-120449294 GCA_963556195.1 Sepiola atlantica | reverse complement strand
TATATATATATATATATATATATATATATATATATATATATATATATATATATATATATAGTAAGATTCAGGCTAAAAATGCATTTTAGGTTTTGGATTACCCCGGGGATGAAATGCGGGAGCGGCTGTGTAGCTTAATTGCCATAAATATATTTTCATGGCTTACTACCTAGCTCTACTTACGTATCGAGCACTGTTGAAGTAAATACTGAAAATTGATGCATAAAATATTATATCTCTTATAACATTTTATGTGGATACATGAAATACTAATACTTTTTTGTAAGCGAACAAGGATTTCATTGTTACGGACAGGTTTTTCTGGTTTTAACAAGTCCTTTGAGTCCGCTTCAATGCTTCAGCAAACAAATAAAAACTAAGAAATACTTTTCTTTTAACCAGAAAAGGAATGAAACTGTAATGCGTAGTATTTAAATAAATAATTTATATTAACTCTCAATAACTTACGCTCCAGTACTTTGCTGATTTCTTTTCCACAGACTTAGATACATTATTTTAAGTTTAAAGGTTTCTTCCTACACGTGTTTCACTACTAAGCAGGTACTTGTTTGGCAGATCATCAGGGAAATTAAATATCTGGAATAAGAGTTTCACCAACCGACAATACACAATGTGGCGTTGCATTAATTGAGGTCACTTAAGAGAAGAATAAAAAAAATAAAAAAATAAAAATGTACAATGATAAAAAGGAAAACGGAAAATTTCTTATAATTAATTATTGCTGCCATTAAGCCAACAAGCAAATAATTAGTCCCAAATGCATTAAAAAAACAACACAAAAACCAAAAACCGGAACAATGTGCGAGAATACACTTTCAGGTCAGGCGCCAAAACGATGAAAAATCCCCCCCCCCCCCACCTCCCAAACAAAAACTAAACATTCAAAACACCGTTCACAATTTACCATTCCAAGCCACTGATAGTATGGGCATTCTACATCTATTCCATCAGAAGGAAAGGCAACATAAATGTCCGTCCGGAATGCATGCGGTCACGCGAGCCTTATTTTCAGGGCTGACTTGTTCCCTTTCGATATAAACACACGACGAGGTGAACGAACATACATCCCGAAGAAACTTCCCTTTATTTTAAGAAAAAAACTTTATTTAATAGACAAAAACTATTTATTCAAAATACTGTTTCTGAAAATTTAGTTTCTATTATAAAAATTATTCTTTATAAAAAATAATTATCTAGCGTCTTGGACGTCATTAAACATTTTGGGAAACTATCTTTCATTTTATTTACTGCTTTACTGTGGCTTCCTTGTTGTTATTTAACGAAGTGAAAAAATCTGTCCCGCAGAAATTATTTTGAAAAAATCATTCATATACTAAAAATAAAATGTTACTACAAAATATTTGCTACAAAAATCTAGTTATTATTTTATAGAATTTAAAAATATTTCCCCAACGGTTGGGTCCGTTTACAACACTCTGGGGAGAATATTATTCTATATAGCATAAATAAATATTACTACGTAATAGCGTTATCAGAAATCTAATTTCTATTTAAAAAAAATGATTTTTTTATTTATTTTTATGGACGGGAGAATTTTTATCACTATTTGGGAAATATCACTCTAACTCGTTAAATGACGGGAGACTTTGTTATTACTAATATAAACTCCCAATACAAAATACTGTTTACAAAAACCTTTTTTTCTATTTTTAGAAATTATGTCCATGTCGGCATTCCATTTTTTTCATTATTTTTCATTCCTGCTACACATTATTTTATTTTATTTTATCTAATTAAAATAAATTTAATTTATTTTAGTTTAAGATTATGGTTAGCTTTGGGTCACAGTTTAGTTTGTATTGTGTAAATTGTTCGGTGAAGATCGTTAATGTTCGTTATTGTAGCTTTTATTTAATTAAACACGGGTATTGTGCATCGTAGTCGAATCTTGTGTCAAGTGGTTGTGTAGCAGTTACCCCCTCCTTTCACACATAACTGCACCGGCTGGCCGTTAGGTGTCGCTTATTCACCGACAGGTGGCGCTGAAAGGCGACACCAGAGTTATCTGCCCTTCTTGGTATAAAAGCCAGTGTAAACACAAATCACTCTCTTTTTCATACAACAGCCTCGCAGAGACGTCCCCTTGGTACCAGCTGGGACGCATCGCCGAGAACACCGACGAGGAACCTGAAAAAACTCTTTCTTCTGCTACCGTCGCCTCACTCGAAGACTACTACCATCTTCACTTGAAGAAAACCCACGGGCAGCCCGGAGAACCATTGCATTTTCCCTCTTCCCCAACCGGACACCGTCCAACTCTCTCTTCTACCTATACCAAACGGTATAGGTATCCTTGAGTCAATAAAACCCCTCTTTGTTGTTGCCTGTTACTCAGTTGTTCATTCAATTCATTTTGTGCGATAAATGTAAGGAAAGTACAAACTATCCCTTCCATAACAGTTGCTACTTTCAGAATCCGACCCCTAAATATCTCTAAAATAAAATGTTTAAATAGTAAATCCCCTCCATTTATATTTTAATTAGAAAATATCTAATTCTGATGAGTTAAAATAAAGATGCCATCACCCCAATTCTTCCGTCCCAAAATTGAGAAACCATTCGGCTATGCATCTTTATTTCCCGCTAACCGGGCAGAAAATGGGTGCTAGTTTTAGCTTACATTTATATATGAAAGCATCCCTCACGTTGAAATCTAAAATATATTTTATTATTCGTGTTTTGTTCGGATATATTTAGGGGCTGCTTACATGTAATAGCCCAAAGTTTTTCCAGAGATGTCAGTTGTCTTCGTCAATATGATTTTACCTCGTTTTACATATCCCATCGTTATCACGAGGGTCAAGGCCAACAGCTAAGCATTGCAATGGAAATTTTAAATACTCACCTCCAAAACCACTGGCTCGTTCGACAATTACCTGTAAATAATAATAATAATAATAATAATAATAATAATAATAATAAGAAGAAGAAGAAGAAGAAGAAGAAGAAGAAGAAGAAGAGAAAGAATTTCGTAATATTTCGGTTGTTAGGAAAATCCGAATTACTTGGTAACAAAGCGGCTTAAAAACACAGTTTACAAGAAAACATGACAAGGGGAAAAAGAAAAATAAGATGTTCGATTGAGTTAAAAATACAGTTTTATTAACATTAAAATGGGGCTGGCTTCTTTCAATTCCCAAAGCTAGGTTAAAAACGTTAACCAAGATAAAAAATAAAAAAAACTTAAGACATGAAAATTCACATAGGGGTAAGTTCGTTGGCACAACGAAACTGGACACAAATTAAGTCCTTTTTTTGCTCATATAATAAAGACTGAAGAAGTCTTCTTTCTTATTTTAGGTTCATATAAAACATTAAATAAAGACCAAATAAGTATTTTTTATCAATTTATCAAAGGGGTCTCAAAGGGCACAAAACAATAAAAAATAAAACTCAAAATATACAGGACCGTAACAATTGGTCGGCAAACGTTTCCGGCATAGTCTGGAATAGTTTTTACTTTTCTACTGAAATGTCCGTCTCAAAAGTCCCTTTTTGTCCTTCTTTCAACATTTTCATTCAAAGGGGCTCAATCCTCGAAATTATTTCATAAAGGAATATCTCCAAAAACATAAAACACTTTTTCGTCATAAGGTGTTCCTTCCAAGGGGCTCCAAGCCTTGAAATTATATTACTTAAAATCGGGGTCGCTCAGATACCCTGAGATTTCACAATAAAACTTTCTTGCTCCAAGAACGAGGAGAAATCATCCAAACATTTTACGTCCATTCTCAAAAACAGACGGAGACAGCTGAAACTGAACCTCTCTCTCGGGCTTTCAAGCTGATACTCATCAAAAAGGGCGCCAATTAGCACCGGTGCGACACCGGTATGACGTCACCTCCAGACTTCACTATAGCGCTGCTGCTGTAAAGGGCGGGTAACATCACGCCACACAGACAAATAACCTTGACATTCATTCGCACAGTGGCAATATGCTGACATCTCTATCCTCCATGCCCAAAATAGAAATAAACTTCCGAAAAGAAGACAACTTAAAAAACGTAGTTGCACCAATATGTTTTAGTAGCACGGAAAGTCATACAAAATACGTTTTAGAAAAAAAAACATAATTCACAAAATATGACCTTTCCTCGATCCGTTTCAACCTTTTTTTCCACGAACTACCTCTATCGTAACAACATCTGTTCCTTCTTGAAACGCACATATAAATCGTCAACTAAATCTTCTATGTTGTTCTCGAATGTTTTCTTCGAATTAATTGCATTTTGTTTTGAGACATCACATTTTCATGAAAGGGCTTGCATCTTCGTCTTTTGTAATTTAAAACCTATTTGATATTAGGAAAAGGAAAGAGCGCCATAATTATTTTTGTGTAATAATAATGTCTAGTTATTTTAACTGCGGCATTCAGAAGATGGCCATGTCACAACTTGGAATTCTTGATGTTTATGACGAAAAAGAAACCTACAAACAGTTTCAGGCTAGTCTTAATCGCATCCATCTCATAACGGTACATATCGATGTTAAATTGTAATATATATATATATATATATATATATATATATATATATATATATATATATATATATATAAGGTGAGTCAATGACAAATTGTTAGACCTGTAAATGGAAACAGATCAATATCTTCAGTTGTTCAGAACAAAGAGCATTAAGTAAATAAAAAATAACAATATTTCTTCTTCTTCTCTTTCAATTGCATTCCTTAAACACGATTTTTGAAGTAGTGATTGATAAGTTGACAGATTAGACAAGTCAATATTCAAAATTTGGAAAAAGGTTGTTTTTTTTAATTTCTTTTAAAAAGTTTTTAAAAGTTCAAACGGTTGTGTAAATGAAAATGAAAGTCACCAAACACGGAGATCTAAGTTGTATAGGGTTCAAATGTAATTGGTAAATCCAGAAGAATCTGCAAGTAAATCCAACGGTGAAGATTCCACCCAAGTCCTTAGTCCTTAGAGGGAGGATCAGACAAAATTAGCCATGTTAAGAAAACGCATTTCTTCCTGTTTTCAAGTAAACAGATCCAAAGGCAAAAAACAGCGAACCAAACCTCAAATATATATATATATATATATATATATATATATATATATATATATATATATATATATAAGATAGAAGTAGGATCAAAATAAACCAAAGTGAAAACTTTTAGTAGATGGAACCTATTGTGAAAAGGATTAGCTCAGATAGAAGATATATATATATATATATAAGATAGAAGATACACATATATATATATATATAAGATAGAAGATATATATATATATATATATATATAAGATAGAAGATATATATATATATATATATATATATATATAAGATAGAAGATATATATATATATATATATATATATATAAGATAGAAGATATATATATATATATATATATATAGAGAGAGAGAGAGAGAGATAGAAGAAATAAGAGTGATAAACATGTTCGAATGTCCAAATTTATTTCACATTTCGATTGTTCAATGCAAGGTGTATTTTGTAATAAACCAGTGTTTATTATTCTTTCCTTAACCCAGGGCTTTTCAAAGATCGAAATCTTATCATCAGAGGAGAAATACAGATAGATAAGTTGGCTATAGAAAAAGCCAAAGTTCAAATATTTGAAAAATATTAAAAATGTTAAAAATGGGGTGAAAACACGTTCGTGTAAAAAGGATATGTGGTTTGCCCAGATGGTACTTGTCCGTTGAAGAAGTGTCCGTTGAGGAGATTTTTGAGAAGACGAAAAAAAGCAAATTTTTCGTAGGAGCAATATGGAGAAGGTGTTCAAAGAGAAATAAATCCAAAAGGGAAATGTTGAAATCAAAACGTAGATGGAGCGCACTTAAATGGAATTGGCTGAAAGGAGGAGTATCAGAGGGAGTTATGAAATTTATATATTTCTTCTATCTTTATAATTGCTCTATCTCGTATATTGACATTAACCTTTTCACTATAGGTCCTATTTACTAAAAGTTTACTTTTGGTTTATATTTGATTATATATATATATATATATATATATATATATATATATAATTTCATTTAATACGCACATAAAAGTAATCCATGGACACGTGTTTCTGGCTCACAGCCGTCATCATCATGGCTAACTTACACAGAGACGAACCTTCGATGTTGATGTCTATAGTCCAGCGTTCTACCACTGTACAAAGACGCTCTGTGTAGAAATATGTGCGATTTTTATCACCCAATGTATTTTTATGTTATTATTTTTATAGGTGATTTTATGTGCGTATTAAATAAAATTATATATATTAACGTAAAAAAGTACGTCCTATAAGTTGAGGGCGACTAGCAGTGCAGTTTTCTGCATCTTAATCACTTATAAAGTGAAACAATTGAAATAATAAGTAAGCTAATAATATCTAACGCTGCAATCACCTATAAAAATAATTACATAGAAATACATCGTATATTTGGGTGATAAAATCGCACATATTTCTACACAGAGCGTCTTGGTACAGTGGTAGAACGTTGGACTAAAGACATCAACGTTGAGGGTTCGATCTCTGTGTAAGTTATCCATGCTGATGACGGCTGTGAGCCAGAAACACGTGTCCATGGATTACTTTTATGTGCGTATTAATCACTTAGAAAGTGAAACAATTGAATAATAAGTAAGCTAATAACATCTAACGCTGCAATCACCTATAAAAATAATTACAGATATATACATCATATATATATATATATATATATATATATATATATATATATATATATATATATATATATATATATATAGTGTTCCTCCCTTGTCTTTTTAAAATTATCTTTTTTCTCCAGCTTTTTTTGTTCATTTGCTTTTGATGATTCGACGAAGAATCGAAAACGTTCGTGAAACCTGTGATACCTATGGAACAATTATCAATGTTTTTTTTTTATTATTATACAAAAAAGATAATCAGAAAATTGAAAAAAATAAACAAAGTATAATTAAGCAGACGATTTTCTTTAATTTTTAACAATGTTTGCATATATATATATATATATATATATATATAGAGAGAGAGAGAGAGAGAGAGAGAGAGAGATAGAAGAAAAAAGAGTGATAAATATGCGACGATTGTCTAAATTTATTTCAAATTTCAATTGTTCAATGCAAGGTGTAATCAGTAATAAACTAGTGTTTTTTTTCATTCCTTAAGCCAAGGCTTTTCAAAGATCGAAATCTTATCATCAGAGGAGAAATATAGATGGATAAGTTGGCTTTCGAAAAAACCAAAGTTCAAACATTTGAAAATTATGAGAGTTGTTATTAAAAAAACGTATTGAATGAAGAGAAAAGTTCCGTGAAAAGATAAGCAAAAATGTCCGGGTGGTAAATTTCCGTTGAAAAAAGTCCGGTGAAAGTTGTAGAAAGTGAAGAAAAACTCTTTGTGTGGGAGCAGATTGGAGAAAGTGCTCAAAGTGTAGGTGAGTCCAGATGCACTTAAAGGAGGTTGAAAAGAGGAAGACAGGCCATTTTTTTGATTTACTTCCGGGCCTAGTAAAACAGTAGAGTCTCGTACAATGTATATATATGTATATATATGCACACATTGTTAAGGTGTAGGAACGTCGACAGTCAACTCGACGGTTGAGTTTCAATCCCGCCTAGAGGCACTAACTAGTCTAGCCGCACTGAAGAGCTGTGATGCAGCGAAACAGTCTGTATGTGGATGACTATATAAAGCTCCCTTCCTGAGTAGAGCTTCTTTGTAAGGATATCGCGAACTGCCATTAGCTTTAAGGCATAGCTCATTGGGTAAAACTTATTCGAGCTCTGGCACTTCACAATGTTAACATTGAGATATAACTTACATTCAGTCAGTGTCATATGATAGTGCGGTGTAGGAACGCCGATTGTCAGCTCGACTGTTGGGTTTCAATTCCACCTACAGACACTAACTGGTCTAGCCGCACTTAAGAGTTGTGATACAGTGAAACAGTCTGTATGTGGATGACTATATATATATATATATATATATATATATATATATATATATATATATATATATATATATATATATATCCTATTTGGTAAAAATAACTTCTTCATTAATATATATATGTATATATATATATATATATATATATATATATATATATATATATATATATATATATTAATGAAGAAGTTATTTTTACCAAATAGGATTTTTATTTTGTTTCATTGCTATATTATAGTAGTTTTATATGAAATGATATGAAGTATTGTTGGATAAAGGTGTTAATTAAATGACGTGAGTATTGCGTTTGACTCGAAAATTGTAAGCAATAATTAAACAGAAAACCAACTAGATCGATTCGAACCAGAAACGTTTCAATTACAAGCCTAACACGTTAAAGGTTCGAGTTAGATGCTTGTTCTAAAAGGATGATACAATATTATAATTCAATGTAAAGACTACTAGTGCTAATAAGTATTAAGAAAGAAAGAAGCAAAGAAGGGGGGTATTTGAAAGAGAAAAGAAGAAACAAAGAAAGAAAAGAAAGAAAAATAAGAGAATAAGGACGGAAAGTTAACATACCAGCAAAATTCCTGTAAATAACGCGCTGAATAATGTCGGCTTCATGGCGATATATTTCTCCTCTTTTCTCTTTCCGCTCGTTCCGTTATTACAACAAGCTTCTGCTGAAGAAACAGTTCAATGTTACATTAAGGAACCAAAGTCGTGTCTCATAAATGAATCACATATTCGATTAAGTATATATAGATACATATACAAATATAGTAGTATAGAAACTATACTAATGATAAGTAAGTTACACGTCAACGTTTGTTTCATTCTTGAGGGTAATCAACAGGCTAATTGCGTGGAATTACATCAGAGGATTGTTTTTATCGTTAAACATTACATGCTCTAGCGTCCAATCAACGAGAACTGTTGATTTTATTAACCATAACTATTTATTTATTTCCTGCAACTAATGAACTTAACACTATTTGTTGATTTGGGCGCTACACACTTCGAAGTGGGTCTAACAAATATAGGATAATTTTACCATTGACATTTTATATATATTAACACTCTTGTAGTTAGGAATTATACTCTCTTTATACTGTAATTTTATATTGTATTTTGTTAGATTAATGAGTTAGAGGTGCCGATATTGAAATTATGTAAGTTATGTTTTAACGAGAAACTGGAAATTTTACAGTTTAATCATGTAAAAATAACATGTAGATTATGATGTAGTGAGAAGTAAAAAAATTTGATTTTAATGATAAAACATTTTATTTTAGAAGTGAAATGGCCAGAACTGGTTGACACAGAATAAACTTAACTTTGTCTGTCTGTCTGCTGCTACTCTCTCTCTCCCTCCCTCTCTCTCCCTCTCTCTCTCTCTCTCTCTCTCTATCTTTCTCTCTTTCTCTCTCTATCTGTATATTCATATATATATATATATATATATATATATATATATATATATATATATATATTCATATTCATTTCATTCTTCGCCACCACTGACTTCTCACAGCCTGGACTCTCCTCCAGCGTTCACAGTACTAATTTCCTTTATCTTTCCGTCATGTCTACCCAAAATTTCGATGTTCTTGCATGACATTTTTCTTCAAATTATCATCCTGAGGAAGTCTTACAATAAAGACGAAATGTTGATGAATATATAAAAAATACCTCTTTGTTTTATTTCCTTTTTAATTTCCCATATATATATATATATATATATATATATATATATATATATATATATATATATATATATATATATATATATATACATAAATATGTATATATATGTATATATATATGTATATATATAAATATGTATATATATGTATATATATATGTATATATATAAATATGTATATATATGTATATATATATGTATATATATAAATATGTATATATATATGTATATATGTATATATATATATATATATACATATATTATGTCTGAACATATATGTATATAAATGTATATATATGTATGTATGTATGTATATATATATATAGATGTATGAATATATACATATGTATATATATATGTATATATATGTATATATATATCTGTATGTGTATATATACATATATGTGTGCATGTGTGTAGAGAGAGAGAGAGAGAGAGAGAGAGAGAGAGAGAGAAGCTGAGAGAAGCGTCAGATAGATAGATAAATAGATAGATAGATAGATAGGAATCCACTAAAAATATCCGTCCAAAAACGGGTATTAACAATATTAATATCATGAGTTTAATTTTGACCTTTTTTTGTGGGGAAGTATTTTTGCTTGTATTGAAATTCTTTAAGTTTCACCGGACCCTAAAACTAAAGGTCTATCGGTGTAAAATCGGAAGAGCAAGTGGGTCCAGTTCTCTTGCATTGTCTCGATGTGCGACCCTTGCATGAATTACTTTATTTAGCTTTCTATACTTAAAGTGTCTGGCATAAGGAATTAATTTATAATTTGTTTATTTATTAAAATTTAATGCCCATTCATTTAAGAACAGGGAACAATATTTCCCACTTAACAGTTACGTAAAATGCTTTTCTGTATAATTAGTAGCATTTCTTAAAAAATCACAATAAACAAATAAATGATATATGTGATAGCGAAATATTCATTAAACTACCGGGGCTCGGTAGAGCGTCGAGCTTCTGTCTCTTAAAGTCTGGTTTAGAATCAAACAACGTTCATCCATGCTGATGATTCGTAAGACGATGAAACGTGGATAATTATATTATGTATATATATATATATATATATATATATATATATATATATATATATATATATATATAAACATATATACATAAATAAATATATATATATATATATATATATATATATAAACATATATACATAAATAAATATATATATATATATATATATATATATATATATATATATATATATATATATATATATAAACATATATACATAAATAAATATATATATATATATATATATATATATATATATATATATATATATAAACATATATACATAAATAAATATATATATATAAATATATATATATAAATAAATATATATATATGTTGCATAACTACTGAAACTAAACGTCACGAGAGCAAAGGGGGGAAGAGAGCTCATTTATTACTACAGGCAGAAATCCTTCCGACTGAGGCAGTTCTCCGAAACCACCTCACAGTTCGCTATTACATCCTCTCCGGCCGAAAACAACGCGAAATGTTCACGAGAGGATTAATAGTGATTTCAATCTTTTTTCTTAATACTTCTGATGATACAATTTTCATAGACACTTTCATAGTCATTCTTTAAGCAAACATGTTTCTCAGTAACTTTAACACATTTTGGAGAGTCATTTTTCAACAGGGACCTTAAACACACTTTTCTTAAGAGTATTTTAAACAGATTTCTAAACACATTTTTCAAGAGTCCAAAAGTCACTTTGAAACACAGTTTCCAGATATTTTACATTATAAGAAAGTTACCTTTGTAGTTCTCGTCCGTCTTGTTGCTGGCTGTGATCGCCGCGCGGCACCTGTTTTTGTGGGCAAACTCTATCTTTAAGCGGAGGACAAAGACACTCGAAGTCGGATTTTCTGAGAGATTTCTTTTGTTCTTTTTATTTCATGCTTTCATTCGAGTGGAGGGGTTTCCATTATTGGTTCTTCATTCACATCTTCCTAAGTTCGTACTGTGTGGGACGTTAGACGCTGTTAGTTTTTCTTAGTAGCTTTGGCCCATATCTCTTCGATTCACACCTCAACTCTTGCATTCGAGAGCTACCTCATGCGCTCGCCACAAGCTTCCATGGTGATCTCTTTTAGATACAGCCCTTATCGCGAGCGATTACATTCTTGGGAAAACTTTGCTCGCTTTTCCGAAACGACGTTGTCGTTTCGAGCTCCCATAGCGGACTGATCTCGATTCTCGCTCCGACAACAACAAGTGACGTCATAATCCTTTGTCTTGTCATGAACGAAAATCCCTACGTTATATCTGACCTTTACTAACCCCAAATCTTTTGAAGCAAGCCAGGTCCTGTCAACCTATTATGATTTACAAAACAAATTATTTGTGGGAACCGACTTGCTCATCCAAAATTGAGGTCAGCTCAACCTGCACCGAATCCGACCAATTCACACCGGTCACAATCAATACTAGTTGATCTACCCGTTTGAAATACAGGGCCCGTCATAATATAACACTCCTCTCCACCTTATCTTTCAAAATTTCTTCCCTGAAGAAATTTTCACAAATATCTAAATCCATCACCAACACTTTTTTTTTTTTAAAAATACACACGCACATATTCATCTAATCATCGGTACACGACCGATTGCTGATCGGGCGTATTGCCGCGATATGGGGGCACAAAAACAGAAACCCCTTTCCTTAACTTGTAAACTTAAATGGTCAGCCTCTCAAAATTATAAGAGGTACCGTTTTCCTACCACTGTCTAATCTGGACCATATACTTCGAACATCCCAGTGCCCCGGCGCAAACGTCCGCGAACAATCACCCATATCCCTAGCTCCCAGCCCTTTTCATTAAACGTGGAAGACCCCATCCCATGTATCTATCTAGTCGATACGGTATTGAGCGAAATGTCACATCGAATCATCCTGCTCCCGGAACACGCCGAATGACCACAAACTAGGCCCAACCTATAATCTTATAATTAAATCCAATTAACACCCGGTACTTCTTTTTTTTAAAAAATCGATCCCCATGGTTCTATCCGCCCCGACGCGCGCACCCGAGTCACACCACACCCCAGCTTAACTCCATCCCCTACTGGTGTTGAGCAGACACCAATTCCATGCGTTCCCTTCCCGTATCCCTATCTATGCGGTAAGGGGGTGGGGTATCTTCGCAGCACACTCGTTGGCAAACATCCAAAATCCACACAAAAAAATGGGACCACAATTTCAAAGCTTAACATTTTACACAACTTTCACACACTCTATCGGCGCAGTTGGGCACACCTGGGTCACAAAAACAACAATCTCCATAACTGACCACCGTCCTTTTCTCGTGGTCCCACAGAATGACCATATCACCGTCATTCTCCCGTTCGCAATTTTAACGTATGCAGGCTTTACCACAAGCCTCGCCACTAACCCATGGGTACTCTATAAAAGAGAGCATACGAGCAAACGCCGGGAATCCCTCATTGACTTTCCAAGCCTGTACATACTCTGTACACGGGGATTCTTCCCGATAAAATCAACCCTGTCCAAGGGTTTCCGCGATCCGACCCAAACCAACTCTAGCTGCCGCCAGCTGCCCGAACCAAATCAACTCAAATCGCCCGGCTGACCCAAACTCATACCCATTAAATTATCTGCCTTTTTTTTTTTTAATCTTTTACGTAACTGGTATAGCATTCTCACTTATCCGACTAAACTTCTCCAAAATTCATTCAAAAACAACAATAATAAAAAAAAATAAAAGTCGAACCAATGAATTAATGGCAAACCCTCTCCACAATACAATTACAAATTATGCAGTACAATATTATATTTTAAAAAAACAATTTCATGCAATACAATTCAATTGAACAAAAAAAAAACAAAGACAAATATCCCGGGGCGACATCAGGCGACCCCGCCAGCTGTTCGCACGCAGTCCTTTCCCTCTCTCTCTTAAAGTTCCGTTACCTCAAAGTCCAACCATGTTTCAACCAAACAACTGAAAACATTTTTTTTTTCTACAGCCGTGCGTCTCGAAACAAAACAGGATTCGTAGACAAAACACTATGCGGCACCAGTCAGCACATGTGCCTCTCACTCGCTCTTTTTTTTCACATTCCTTCTCCCTTTCTCTCACTTTTTTTTTCTCTTTCCATCTCATACTTTTTTCCTCTTTCTTTTACACTGTCTCTCTCTCTACCAACATATAACTCATCACTCTCACTTTTATCCTCTCTCTCATTTTTTTCTGCATCAAACGCCACCCACAACATATACGTAAAATAAAAAATACATTTAAAACACAAATTAACACATATAAATGAAAACCACAACCTATTCTTCCTTAAGGTTTTGTTACCTTAAAAATCCAATCATGTTTTTTCTGGGTTTTTTTCTTTTTACTAAATCATTTTACTCATCGGCATATCACCTTTTTCTCTGTCTCCGACTCTGTCCGTCTCTGCCTCTCTCTCTTTCTTTTTCCCTTTATTTTATCGGACCGAACGTGGTTTTTTTTTCTTATTTTTTTTAATATTTAATTTTTTTATTTTAGACCGCAAACGTTGTTAGTACCCATGGTTCGAATTCAATCTGTTCCATGTCGAAACAGCTGGTCACCAAGCACCAAAAATAAGGTATTTTTGTTGCATAACTACTGAAATTAAACGTCACGAGAAGCAAAGGGGGGAAGAGAGCTTATTTATTACTACAGGCAGAAATCCTTCCGACTGAGGCAGTTCTCCGAAACCACCTCACAGTTCGCTATTACATCCTCTCCGGCCGAAAATAACGCGAAATGTTCACGAGAGGATTAATAGTGATTTCAATCTTTTTTCTTAATACTTCTAATGATACAATTTTCATAGACACCTTCGTAGTCATTCTTTAAGCAAACATGTTTCTCAGTAACTTTAACACATTTTGGAGAGTCATTTTTCAACAGGGACCTAAAACACACTTTTCCGAAGAGTCATTTAAACAGATTTCTAAACACATTTTTCAAGAGTCCAAAAGTCACTTTGAAACACAGTTTCCAGATATTTTACATTATAAGAAAGTTACCTTTGTAGTTCTCGTCCGTCTTGTTGCTGGCTGTGATCGCCGCGCGGCACCTGTTTTTGTGGGCAAACTCTATCTTTAAGCGGAGGACAAAGACACTCGAAGTCGGATTTTCTGAGAGATTTCTTTTGTTCTTTTTATTTCATGCTTTCATTCGAGTGGAGGGGTTTCCATTATTGGTTCTTCATTCACATCTTCCTAAGTTCGTACTGTGTGGGACGTTAGACGCTGTTAGTTTTTCTTAGTAGCTTTGGCCCATATCTCTT
>OY744525.1:120416794-120429294 GCA_963556195.1 Sepiola atlantica | reverse complement strand
AACCTCCTGGACAGAGTCGTGGTGGTCGAGCCAATATATACGTGTTTTCCTTGGTTGTCGGAGACACAGTCTCCTAATGGACATTTAAACTCGTATACTAGGCCCGTCCTATCCAAGACTCGATCAGAGTATACAAATATTATGAACGCTGACTTGAAAATATTAATTAATTAAATGGTAATTACTCGAGACCCCTATCTCTTACGCTTACAAAAATTCTCCACGACAGACAGACAGACAGACAGACAGACAGACAGAGAAAGTGCTCGTTATATTATAAGTTATAGTTAAAAAATAACCAGAAATAAAAATTCAATCGGTGTCAACTTGGTGAAACCGAGATTTGTTTTTACTCGGCTGTAAGAATTTATAAACACGGATGTGACGTCACATGGCTAAAAAAGGAAGTGGGTTAGAGACGTCGATGTTTTGAAATCACTAGTCAGTGATTTAGGACGAAGATCTAGTCAGATAAATCTCCTCTGTCTTGCAACAGTTTTTTCTTGACGTTTTCCTTTTTTGCAGGATGACAATACGTCTTTGCAGAAAGTGTTTCCTCTATCAGGCATGATAGAATAAAAGGCGTGTACAGGAGAAAATAACTAACAAAGTAGGGATATGATCTGTCGTATATGACACATTGTTTAGAAATAATTATTTTTGAGAGTGTTCAATTCTTTTCATATCTATTAAAAATGTGAGATAATTGTATAACAAAGCATGGATAAAGATTCATAGAAAAAATAGATAAAACCAACCTGACATACAAACAGATGGAACCATTGTTTCACAACTGAATCTGATATTTATCTTAGAAGATGCGAGCAGTGGACTTAAGCAAAACACGTAAAACGGTAATGTTGATTAGAGACCCAGAATTTTGTTTAACGGCATTATCGTAAACTCCTTTACTCACTGACTTATTATATCATATTTTACCTCATAACCTTTTTCGACTTTCCTTGGAAAACAAGAGTGAAATATTTCGATTTACCGTCCATTAAAGTCTAAGGAGTATACTTTTTTGTAAAAAAAAAATATTTCAATTACAATGTGGACACCCACGTTGCCCCTAACTTTTATATTCACATATTTTATGTAACCTTTTCTCTAGGCAAACAAATTTCGATATTTTTAATGTCAAAATAAAGCTCAGTATGTGCCTTTTTTAACATTGTAAGCAATTTATAATTTGCTTTAGAACTGAGGTCGATAATTATTATAGAAAGTGCGGACAATGTCAAAAATGTGGATTCAATTTCTACCTAGTCTGTATTTAAAAGTGTGAGCTATTTTATACATCAGCCTTAATTGTGATTTATATGGGGAAAAACTGTAGACTGACAGACGAAAAGACAGAATATCTCAGAAAATTGTGAGGACTCATATAACAAAAGGGAGAAAAAGTGACACCGCGTGTTGTTTTAATTAAACTCGATTTTTATTCATGGCTCATTTTTACCTTATTCTCGTATGAATTAATTAACGCACGTTTTATTTGACGCGGAAGGTCAATCAGCCAGAGATCAGCACTTTACACGATATTCATTCATACTTTACATTCATGTCTCTCTCGCGTATATATATATATATACATATATATATATATATATATATATATATATATATATATATATATATATATGTATATATATATACACATATAAATATATATATACACATATAAATATATATATATAAATATATATATATATATATATATATAAATATATATGTATATATATACACATATAAATATATATATATATATAAATATATATATATATATATATAAATATAAATATATATATATAAATATATAAATATATATATATATATACATATGTATAGATAAATAGATAGGATATATATGTGTGTGTGAGTATATATATATATAAATATATATATATATATATATATATATATATATATGGGAAAATGAAAAAGGAAAACCAAAAAATGGATTTTTTTATGTGTACATCAACGTTTCGTCTTTATTTATAAGACTTCATCAGGATGATAATATAGAGAAAAATATCATGCAAGTACAAACACATGTAGGGTTGACATATTGGGAAAAAGGAAGAAAATAATGGCCACTACTGGGTGGACGTCCGTACTTGGTGAGGACTGAAAAATGAATGTTGATGAAAATGGGTGGGGAAGAAGTGGAAAGATGGGGGTGAGCAAGGACTACTGTGGCTGGTAGTAAGAGAAAGAGGTGGGGGGATGAGCAGGAATAATGTAAATGGCAGAGAGGGAGTGGAGGAGAGGGAGGAAGGAGGTGTTTGAACAGATGGCTGCGGTCAAGACTGAAGGGGGAAAAGTAAGTTGGAATGTTTGTGTGTGGGGGGTGTATGCAGAGAAAAGGAGGGTTGGTAGAGAAGGAGGGGGCTGTGATTTTGGTGGATGGGCGAAAGTTATAGTCTTAGAGAGCGTTTTGAGAAAATGAGGGGATTTAAGAAGGGGGATATGGAAGAGTGAAGGTACAAAAGAAATAATTGAGAGGAGGAATGGGTGAGGGGGAGAGGGGGGATTTGTTGTGATAGGGTATGAAATATTTGAAATATTTGAAAATGATGGCAATAGGTGAGGGAGTAGAGGGGTGGAGGAGAGGGAGGAGGGGGTAATTGAACATGTGGGTATGGAATATTTTAAATATTTGGAAAATGAGAAAGTTTCATTGGACTGCAGTGTTAAAAATGTGAGGGAAAAACGGAATGAGATAGAGAAAGTAAAGATTCATGTAGAAAAAGGAAGGGTGTGAGTAAGTGGGAGAGTGTCATTAAGGTTAGAGATGAAAATAAATGTTATCTATGATCAGGCAAGAGTTTTTGTTCTGTAAGGATGATCTTGCTTATTAGGGGTGATAGGTTAAAGAAGCCATTTCGTTGCTTGATGGTGGTAGAGGCGGTGATGAGAGCAGTTTCCAATAATCTTCGTAGAGATTTGTTGTGGATGTACTTTGTGATTTCGGCTTGTTCAAATTTGAAGGCATGACCATGTTCTAGTGCATAAGAGAAAAGTGCACTGAGAGGGTTGTTGTTTTTTATGTCCCTTTTGTGTTCATTTAATCTTTACTTTAATTCACGTTGTGTTTCTCCCACGTAAAATTGATGGCAGTCATTGCAAGGGACAGTATATAAGCCGACATGGGATGTGGTTTTTTTGTGGAAATGTCTGGTTGGGTTTAATGTTTGTTTTATGGATTGAGATGTGGTTTGTACTGTTGGAATGCCTAGTTTGTTATACGTGTTGCATATGGAAGTGTTATTGGAATGCGTGGGTAAGAGAAGGGGTCTGTCTATGAGAGAGGTGTTAGGAGTTTGATTTGTTTGTGTGGTGTTTCTGGAGAATATTTGGAAGGCTTTTTTCTCGGCATTTAATATAAAATGTGTGGGGTATTGCAATGTTTTTAGGGAATTAAAAATGTACTTTATTTCTTCATCTATGTGTTGGGGACTACATATTCTAAGGGCGCGTAGGAAGAAGCCTATAATTATACCTGTTTTGATCTTGCTATATATATGTGTGTGTGTGTGTATAGTAGGTGTTTGAAATGTCAAAAACGTTTTTTTGAGATTTGAAACACCTACCATTTGACAAAGAGGTCTTCCTCGAAATATATTATGGAACACGGTCACACAGATTACATCAGTGTTTACGTCTTGTCTAATCACGTAAGAATTGCTATATAGGAGAGAGAAAAATAATTAATAAAAAGTTTTTGAAAAAATATATAATTAAAATCACTTGTTTTAGTCTTACTTCTCAACACCGACATATTTCCATTTCTCGCATTGTGATACCCTTCTAATACTCTTCTATATACATATTACACAAAATGCTTCAAGCAAACTACCTCTCCATATGTATATATGTATATATATATATATATATATATATATATATATATATATATATATATAAATGTCTATATACATATATGTATATATATATATATATATATACATAGGTATATAAAATTATCTGTATATATATATATATATATATATACACACGTATATATGTATATAGTAAGTTATGAAAATCGGGGGAAGATTTGTCGTGTAGGTCACAAAATTTAGTTTACTTATTATCGTGTTGAAATTGCCATACATATATTTTCATAACTTTCTACCTAGCTCTACTTACGTATCGAGCACTGTTGAAGTAAATACTGAAACTTGAGACATAAAAATTATATCTCCTTATAAAGATTTATGTGGATACATGAAATAGTATAATACATATTGTTACACCGGCCGTTCTTACACAGGAGAAACTACACCGGTTGTCACTATAAATAGTGCGAGTCACGAGAGACACAGTAGACAACGCACAGTCTTGTAACTGTCTAGCCAAGAGCTAGTCACTTTCTTACTTTGTTAATACACTTGTTAAACCGACCCTCGACTTGACTTCCTTTATTTATTATTTACTCTTGGACAACTTCACAACATACACACACACACACACATATATATATATATATATATATATATATATATATATATATATATATATATATATATATATATATAAAAATATATGCAGGTGGAAACACAGTAATATTAAAAATATTTATAGTTAAAATCCCATTTAAAAATGTAATAGTCGTAAAAGTTGAGCACCATTTCAAATTTAAAAGATTGTTCTCATTTCTGCGATAATGTAGTTCCGCTCGAACATTGAACACTGTTGACGACAAGACGCTTCCTCCGCCTCTCATATAAGTGTATCTTAATTTCAATTCCTGTGTGTGTCGATTTCTCGCGGCCGCGTGGCCATTAGCGTTTGTTTCGTGATTTTAGTACTAATCTACGAACGGCGTTCGAGCACATATGACCGCCTGTACCCGTTACTCCTACACTGATGAGGCTAAGAGAGCTCGAAACTATGTAGTCCGTAAGTGAAAAAAACCTTTAATATTCATATATATATATATATATATATATATATATATATATATATATATATATATATATATATAAGTATACATTTTTATTTATACAAACATTATTGGTTACATATGTGCATACATGTTTAGGTTGCACTTTACCAAGAAAGTCAACCTCATCAGACAAAGGTTTTTTCAGGAATGGATGGATTTGAAGAATTTTCTATCCTAAATAACTCTTTTTGGGATCTAGCATTTTCTATTTCTTATGAATTAGTATCGGATTACCTATTTCACTAGTTGACCTTTTTTGCCGGTGGTTGTCTCTTTTTTTATTACCCTTTATGGCGTCTCCATTGCCTTTTCCTGTCCTCATTTTATTGCTCTCTGCTTTCTGGCCTGCCCAGCTTTACAGACTCACTCAAGTATAAATATCTTATCTATATATCAAGAATCACACATATATAAACAAACTCTAATACATACCCAAACACACCTAAATGAACAAACAGATTAATAAACGGACATTGATATACATACACATCTAAACATGGACACATACACAGATCTACTATCAATCAAGCATATATTCAGAATACATACGTGCTTATAAATATATTCTATATGTATATTCAATAAAAAATAAAGAAATAAGAATATTCTAGATATATATTCAGTACATACATCCATACGTCTATACAGACTCAACATATACAGCTATATGCACCTATACACGTATGTCTATACACACACACACACATATATATATATATACATATACATACAAATACATATATACACACGCACACACACATATACATGCACATACATACAGACACACATATACACATACATATATATATATATATATATATATATATATATATATATATATATATATATATATATATATATATATATTAAAAATAACCGACAATTTTTGTCTGGTTATTTTAGTGTTGATCCCTTCAATTTTCCGGATTTCCTTTCGAGATTAAGATTTTAATCCGGAAAATTGAAGGGATCAACACTAAAATAACCAGACAAAAATTGTCGGTTATTTTTAATAATACATGTCTTAAAGAAAAAATGCTGCCTCGATACACACACATATATATATATATATATATATATATATATATATATATATATATATATATATATACATATACATACACAAACCGTACACGAGCATATTCGTAACATAGATATACACGCATACATACAGACACACATATACACATACATATATATATAGATATATATATAGACATATATATATATATATATATATATATATATATATATATATATATATATATACACACAAACCGTACATGAGCATATTCGTAACATAGATATACACGCATACACACACCCATACACTTTTAGTATAAATAGTTCCTAAAAATAGTTCCTAAAAATACGTACATATATGCACATATATACATACACACACGTTGATATATATATATATATATATATATATATATATATATATATATATATATATATATATATATACATACACGTGTATATATATATATATACACATACACAAACACACATACACATATACACATACATACGTACACACGCATACACACACATATATACAGGCGCCGACAGTTCACACCTATACATATATACGAATACAAATCCATACATGTACATCTATACTAATGTAAAGTACACACAAATTAATATATACAAGCACATAACTAGAATATACATAAAAGAACAAGACTATGCAAATATACCGACCACTGTATACGTGTATATTCATAGTCAAATATACATACCCAACACACACCACGTATACTTACATAAACATACACACGTACAAGTGCACATACATGCATATACATACACCCATACACATACACACACACACACACATATATATATATATATATATATATATATATATATATATATATGTATACACACACAGATACCTACACATATATAAAGTACACCTATGCACATAAATATGTGCATTCATCAACGTATACAAGAAATTAATATCAAAATCGAAATAAAAATAAAAGTAAAAATAAAATGACATGAAAATATACCCTTTGCTACAATATAGAATATCAGTCGAAATACCTATACCCATGCATACCCATATATTTCAGTCTAATTATACATACTCACGTATGCACACATATATACACACTCTTATGCTCACCAATATATATCCATACATACCTAAACCATACGATTTCAAATGTATATACCATTACAGATACAAGTATACTGTTATACCCGTATAACATAAATATATAATGCTATTATATATACGTACAAAGACCAAGTCTACACATATGCGCATGTGCACACAAATACCGACATGCATGTAATAAAAATAGATTAAAATGTATGCAAACATCCATATTTTAGCGATCAAATCAATTCATTATTGCTTCAATCTATTTCAGTTCAAATTACATATACACATGTACACATACACACATGTATGCATACACACACAACCACACATACCCACTCATGCGATTACTGTGTGTGTGCGCTGAGAACATTATTATATGTGGCATTTGTTGGATATTCCAGATTGTATTATAAAGACATCACCAGAGTTATAAAATACAAATAAAAACAGAATAAGAAATAAACAAAACCAAAATTGATAAAAAACAGAATAAGGAATAAAAAGGTAAAATAAATAAATAAATAAATAAATAAGGTAAAAAATAAATAAATAATAAATAAAAATAAAAAATAACAAATAAAAAATAAAAAATAAAAAATCAAAAATCAAAAATTAAGAAAAATAAAAATAAAAAATGAAAAATAAAAAATAAAAATAAAAAAATAAAAAATAAAATATAAAATATAAATAAATAAAAAAATTAAAAATTAAAAAATAAAATAAAAAATAAAAATAATAAAATAATAAAATAATAAAATAATAAAAAAATAAAACAATAAAACAATAAAAAATAAAACAATAAAAAATAAAAATAAAACATAAAATAAAAATAAAAATAAAATAAATAAATAGATTAAAATTCAAATAAAAATAAAAATAAAAATGAAATTAGAATTAAAAATTGAATATGTGTTCCGCTAACAACGAAGTAACAGTCAGTAGAGTTTTTTATGATCTAAAATCTGCTTAGTGTATGCTCCTTTAAATGTTTGCACTTTAAACTCGTTTCGTTTCTGACGTTGAGTAATTTTTCCCTATCTTTGAATTTTACGATTTCAATTTTCTCATCCAGGCATAAGAAACAGGGTGAGGTGAGTGATCTACATGTTTTTTCGTTTCCTTATTATACTCCATCTTATTTTAGGGTTCTTTTTCTCATCTATCAATTTCCAGAAGTATCGGGACAGCGAAGTGTTACTGTATTTTTTTTCTAAAGGATAATTTATGCGTGTAATACCTATCCTTAAAACTTCTTGACGTGCTTCCTATATAGAACTTACTGTCGCTCGGATTTTCAGTAGTGTAGATTTCCGCACGGTATATTACTGATGCTGTGACGCGATTTTTTTGCAAGGGAGATTCATCCTGTCTCTGGCAGTTACAATTGTTAGTGGTAGGATTCCCCCCAATATCGCTGTTCGTATTCGTATCATTTCTTTTAAGTATTTTATTGTTATGTTTTTTTTATTATTCTTTCTATGTTATCTGTGCAACTATAGCTTAGTTTTAATGTATTCTTATTAAATAGCTTATGGAGTGCATTACCAGGTGGGAAGTGTTTGCCTATAAGTTGTAGAAATTTGCTACCAATTTTTGTTTTTAACATCATATTGAATGGGGGTGTGAACCAGATTATTTTTCATACCTCTGTTTTTAGATTTGCTAGCATTTGTAGTCGTATTCTTATATTTAATATCAGCATTTACGTACCCGCTATTCTTCAAGGCAGTATTGTAAATATTTTTATCGTTGTTAAACGTTGTCTCGTCTGATGAGTTATTGCTAATTCTACTTTCTATTGATATGGGTATGTGTTTAATTATTGAAGGAGGGTGGTTTGATTGTGGATGTATGTATATTGGGTTTGAGTTTTCTTTCATGAAGGGTTTATATTTGTTTTCAGTTAAGTTAAACGTAACGTCGAGGAAGTTAACTTGTTTGACATTTCCGGTAATTTCAACCTTAAGTCCTAGATTATTCATTTCTTTATGTATTATCTTTCTTATCTTGTCGCATTTTGCGCTAGTGGATTCCTTTACTACCATTAGACCATCATCCCTATATAAACCTATGCCCCCTACATCTATGTTATTATTGTCTGTATTCTGCCTTAAGAAAACTGTCCCATCAAAAATTTAACATATAGATGTAAAAATTTGAGAACTTCAAATGTTCTCCTTCTTTCTCCCTGTCTCCTCCCCCTCTCCCTTTCTCTCTCCCTATCTCATCTACATTTACCAGATATAATTTTTTTTAAATAACTCAGAGTAAACTCTGAGATTTTCTTTTCTTTTCTGTTTTATTGCTGAATAAAGAACTAAAGTTTAAAAGAAAAAAAGAATCAAATAATTTTGGAGCGATGAGCGCGGAGCGAGGAGCGCGGAGCGAGAAAACCACCGCTCTTTAGTCCCAAATGGAGTTGCTTCCGCTCCACTCCCGCTGAATATAAAATGAGCCCTCCATTCCTTCGCTCCAGCAAAAAAGAAGCGTGCTCCTGGAGCGCGTTCCTTTTTGGAGGGCTCTGTAACACCCTGCTATATGCATGTGTTCCATCGAGGCCTGGTGCTTTCCAGTTTGTTATTTTCCTTAGGGTTGTCTTAATGGTTTCTTCATTAATTTCTGTTTCTGTTCCTTCTTCAATAGTTCCGTAGTTCACCTTTCAGGTTTTTCAACCACTTGACATTTTTTTACGTTTGTTTAGGATTTTCCCATATCTTGCTCCAGAAGTGTTTTGTCTCTGTCGAGTCTGGTTGTTCTGTTGTTGTTTGTTCTCCATTTACGTTTTTCTTAAACTGGCTTTCACTGTTTTCAAAGGTCCTGTTCTGTCTTAGCTGTGCAGATTTGCATCTACATCGTATCAGTCTTCCTTCTATTGCTGATATATTTTGTTTTAATTCATCATGTTTCTTATTCAGTCTTTCCTTATTAACCAGATTTCTGCTCTTCCATTGTTTCTGATTCTCTTTCATCCTGTTTACAGTATTCATGGACGGCGGCACCGGGGGGCAGGGGGGGCCCAAGCCCCCTCCCCCACTTTTGGATTCCCCCCCCACACACACACTTTTTGACTTGGCCTCCCCACTTTAGGGTCATCAATAATGAAGTTATATATGCATGTGTTTAACCGCCCCCCCCCTTTTTAGGAGAGCTCCCCCCACTTTTATAACTGTGCCGCGGTTCTGGATTAGCTTCTTTTTTTTGTTTGTTCTTTTCATTCCCACTTTTTTATCAATTGGTCTGTGTCTTTGTCATAAGTAGAATTAGAGAGGTTTCTTACCTGTTTTTTTGTACATGATCTTGTTTCTGAAATTAAAGGAGCCAACAACCGCAGGATGTGGACCGTGTTTCCTATGCTGGCCATCGAGGGAGCACCTGCCCATCATGACACCCAGATCGTTCTTCTGAGTCTCACGGCGTTTATTTGTATTTGTAGACATTTTTCATGGTTTGGTGTTTGTGTAAACACCAGACCCAGGCTTAGTTTACTTGTGATCTTGTCACAGGAATAGTGTCCCTCTTATTTTTATGAAGTTCAAGGTGCACTAACACACATACATGACATTACATTCACGTAAAAATAAAAATAAAACATTTAAAATAAAAGTACATTAATGTATATATATATATATTTATATATATATATATATATATATATATATATATATAATATATATATATATATATACATCTTGTGTAAACTAAATATAAGCCACCATTGTTAAACAAAACATAATTCTTCTGCTTGATTATACCTTTTTTCTAATATCCTAAAAATCTTCAAACAAGATAAGGAATTCTCTATAAATATCGCAAACATTTTCGATTCTGCGTCGAATAATCTTCATGTAATAACAGCTGGGAACGCCAAATGTGAACTCGTTCGACGTCAAAGCTAAAAATATTAGATTCGGAAACTATAATTGTGTAATTAAATATACTTAACACTATCTGTATTAAACGCCAGCAACCTACAATAAATACCATAACGTATGAAATTGGTAACAACATTTTAAAATGTTTAATGTAAATAAAAATTATTCTTTGATGCGAATTCTTGCGATCCGAGTTTCAATTCTAAACACTGTCCTGGAACTACACCAGTTTGTTGTTTTGACGTCTAACTTCTTAACAGAATAAGCCTTTGATTTTTTTTGTATTAATTTTTGAACAGGAGAGTGTGTCTCTCGCGATATCAATATATATATATATATATATATTTATATATTTTTTGTATTTTTTAATATTTTTTTTTATATATGTTCATATTTTTTAAATATATTTTAAATATTTTTTTAAATATTTTTTTTTATATTATTTTATATTTATTAAATATTTTTTTAAATTTTATATTTTATATTTTATATTTTGATTTTAACTTTTTGATTCTTAACAATCCCAAACCACGTGACTTTCTAAATTTTGAAATTTTAAATTTATTTTCTTCTTTTTTCTCCATTGCATTATTTCCAAATATGATCTAAGGTTAAGATCGGATTCTAACTCTTCCTGGTGAGATCTCGGTTTATAATAACTGTTGATCGATAACATCGACATGCCAGTCTCGCAGATTTTGTACATGTATGTGTAAATAAAAATAATCATATATATATATATATATATATATATATATATATATATATATATATATATATATATATATATATATATATTAGATGTTGACTTTTAAGGTGATGCTTATCGAATTTCGGTGAAAATGTATATATTTATTATTTAATTATTATTTTGTTGTAAATGTTTATTGATATTTCTGTACATGCCTAGATAAAGTCCAGATTAAGATTCAACCTAAAATCGACTTGGTATAGGTAATGTCCTGTGTAAAAGTGTAAAATGCCGAAGCGCTTCATAGTCATAATGCGAGAAAATACGTAGACATCAAGTTAACATTTTAATTGATTTAATCCCGAAATTGACTAATTAGAAATAAAAATTGATGAAAGCGATAATAATTTTTAACGAACTTTTACCCAAACCCTAACCCTAACCCTAATCCTAACCCTAATCCTCACCCTTAATCTTAGCCTAAACCTAACCCTTAACCCTAACCCTACCCCTATATATATATATATATATATGTTTATATATATATATATATGTATGTTTATATATATACATGTTTATATATATATATATATATATATATATGTTTATATATATATATATATTTATATATATATATATATGTTTATATATATATTTATATATATATATATATGTTTATATATATATTTATATATATATATATGTTTATATATATATATGTTTATATATACATGTTTATATATATATACATATATATATGTTTATATATTTATATATATATATATATGTTTATATATATATATATGTTTATATATATATACATATATATATATGTTTATATATATATACATATATATATGT
>OY744525.1:120379294-120401794 GCA_963556195.1 Sepiola atlantica | reverse complement strand
ATATATATATATATATATATATATATATATATAGATTCAGGCTAAAATGCATTTTACTCTGAAGATTCCCTCGGGGATGAAACGCGGAAGCCTCTGTCTAGCTTAATTGCCATAAATATATTTTCACAGCTTACTAACTAGCTCTACTTACGTATCGAGCACTGTTGAAGTAAATACTGAAAATTGATGCATAAAAAATGATATCCCATTATAAAATTTCATGTGGATACATTGAATACTAATACTTTTTTGTAAGCGAACAAGCATTTCATGTAATAAAAGTTTCGATGTAATAAAATTTGTATTAATTTATGTAACTTTATGTAATTTTGTACAATTTTTTATCTTCATCTTTCTTTCTTTAAAATTGATTGCTCTACTCTATGTAAGCTTTATTTTATCGAGATAGATCACTCTACGATATTTCACTTATCGTTAATTCTATTATCATTAGTATATATATATATATATATATATATATATATATATATATATATATATATATATATATATATATAAACATTTCTTACAACTATTTAAACTGTTGCTTTATTGTAATACTGCCAGCGGAAACTATTACAAATGATCGAGTGCTGAGTAAGTACATTTTTCGGTTGTACTTATAAACAATGTTAATACATATTTTACATTTTCGATTTCACAGTTTCATAAATAATAAGAATTCGTTGTTAGAAATATATAATTAATGATTCACGAAAATGTATGTAATAACGTCTTGCAGTTTCTAAACACAGAAAAACAAAACAAAAACAACACAATTATAATCTTTTAGTCCATAATTTTAATTAACAAAAGGAATAACATGAACATAATTCGACCTCCAATTCTACAGTTTTTGGCCATTTTATTTTAGTTATAATAAAACAGAGACACGTATACGCATAGCACCAACTCTATATATTACAATTTACTGTATATACAGGTATTATAAAATAATATATTATATACACATATCAAGTATTTACACCGACAGTACTATATACGTGCACGGAGATTAATTGAAATATCGTTAATAGATTGTTTAATATACAGGTTTTTCTTTTGTCTTTTCACATAAGGATTTTATTTACCTCCCCACGAGTTTAGGCACAAGGCCAGTTTTATCTTACTCCAACAAAGTAAGATGTGACCCAAGGTCGGGTCCAAAAAGCAGGACTTGAAAAGCCAGGGCCCGAGAAAGTGAGCACTCTGACTATGAAAAATTGCCTGGGCAGCTCCGTCGGCATTCCCCGGTAAAGGCGTCCCTGGCAGTAACCAATAAACGTACTCCTCCCAAAAGAGGGGAAGCAAAGCCTTGGAGGGTGGACCTCCAAGAACTTCACAGGATTACCCAATAGACTCGTGGAAATCAAGCCCCGAAAGCCTAGAAATACCAGTCTATGAGGTGCAGTATCAATCGGAACAGATATTACACTTTAATCTTGACCAAAAAGCCGGGTGAAGAAATTTTCGACGAAACTATCCATCATATGATGAATACGAACACAGAAGACATGTAAACTTTATCCAGAAACATGTACCATATATTAGGTGGATTCGTTTAATAAGCAGACTTTTCTGAGTTTTGCTTTACTGTATGCAAAGATAAAATTGCTGTAGAAATTGCTAGGTGTAAGACAATGTCTCTATTATTAAGTTGATTCCTGTCCGACTACTCTCACAATATCATAGTGATGAAATTGCTGTAGAAATTGCGAGTTGTAAGAAAATGTATCTATTATTTAGGTGATTCCTGTCCGACTATATTAACTATATCATAGTGATCAAATTACTGTAGAAATTTCTAGGTGTAAGACAATGAATCTATTATTTTATTGGTACCTGCCCAGCTATCTTCACTATATACTAGTGATTAAATTGCTGTAGAAATTGCTTAATGTAATGCAATATCTCCATTACTTAAATAGTTCCTGTCCGATTATCTTCACTATATTATAGTGATCAAATTGCTGTAGAAATTACTATGTGTAAGACAATGTCTCTATTATTTAGTTGGTTCCTGTCCGACTATTCTCTCTATATCATAGTGATAAAATGCTGTAGAAATTGCAAGGTGTAAGACTATGTCTCTATTATTGAGTTGGTTTCTGTCCGACTATTCTCACTATATAATAGTGATCAAATTGCTGTAGAAATTGCTAGATGTAAGAAAATGTCTCTATTATTTAAATAGTTCCTGTCCAACTATCTTCACTATATCAGAGTGATCGAATTACTGTAGAACGTGTTAGGTGTAAGAAAATATCTCTATTATTTAGTTGGTTTCTGTCCGACAATAATCAAGATATCATAGTGATCAAATTGCTGTAGAAATTGGTAGGTGTAAGACAATGTCTCTATAATTTAGTTAGTTCCTGTCCGACTATCTTCACTATATCATCGTGATCAAATTGCTGTAGAAATTGCTTTGTGTAAGACAAAGTCCCTATTATTTAGTTGGTTCCTGTGCGACTATTTTCACTATATCAAAGTGATCAAATTGCTGTAGAAATTGCTTGATGTAAGACAATGTCTCTATTATTTAGTTGGTTCCTGTCCCACAATCCTCACTATATCATAGTGATAAAATTGCTGTAGTAATTGTTAGGTGTGAGACAATATCTCTATTATTTAGTTTGTTCCTGTTCGACTATTTTAACTATATCATGTTGATCTAATTGCTGTATAAATTGCTTGGGGTAAGAAAATGTTTCTATTAAGTTGTTGGTTTCTGTCCGAGAACCCTCACTATATCATAGTGATCAAATTGCTGTAGAAAATTGTTAGGTGTAAGACAATGTCTCTATTATTTAGTGTGTTCCTGTCCGTCCATTCTCACTATATTGGGTGATCACATTTCTGTAGAAATTGCTTGATGTAATACAATGTCTCTATTATTAAGTTGGGTGCTGTCCGACTATCCTCACTATATCATAGTGATCAAAATGCTGTAGTAATTGTAAGGTGTAAGACAATGTCTCTATTATTTAGTGTATTGCTGCCTTTCTTTTCTTACTATATCATAGTGATCAAATTGTTGTAGAAATTGCTTGATGTAAGACAATGTCTCTATTATTTAGTTGGTTCCTGTCCGACTATTCTCACTATATCATAGTGATCGAATTGTTGTATAAATTGATTGAGGTAAGGCAATGTCTCTATTATTTGAACAGTTTATAGTCCGACTATCTTCGCTATATCATAGTGATCAAATTGCTGCAGAAATTGCTAATGTAAGACAACGTCTCTATTACTTAGTCGGTTACTGTCGATAATCCTCACTATATGATAGTGATAAAATTGCTGTAGAAATTGCAAGGTGTAAGATAATGTCTCTATTATTTAGTTGGTTCCTGTTCGACTACTTTCACTATATCATAGTGATCAAATTGCTGTAGAAATGGCTTGATATAAGACAGTGTCTCTATTATTTAGTTTGTTCCTGTCCGACTATCCTAACTATATCATACTGATAACATTGCTGTAGAAATTGCTTGGTGTTAGAAAATGGCTCTATTATTTAGTTGGTTCCTGTCCAACAATCCTCATTATATCAAATTGCTGTAGAAATTGAATGGTGTAAGACAATGTCTCTATTATTTAGTGTATTGCTGCCCTTCTATTCCCACTATATCATAGTGATCAAATTGTTGTAGAAATTGCTTGATGTAAGACAATGTCTCTATTATTTAGTTGGTTCCTGTCCCACAATCCTCACTATATCATAGTGAAAAAATTGCTGTATTAATTGGTAGGTGTAAGACAATATCTCTATTATTTAGTGTATTCCTGCCCGTCTTTTCTAACTATATCATATTGATCAAATTGCGATATAAATTGCTTGATGTAGGACAATGTCTCTATTATTTAGTTTGTTCCTGTCCGACTATTTTAACTATATCATAGTTATAAGATTGCTGTAGTAATTGTTAGGTGTTAGACACTGTCTCGATTATTTAGTTGGTTTCTGTTCGACTATCCTCACTATATCATCATAATCAAATGGGTATAGAAATTGTTTGGTGTAAGACAATGCCTCTATTATTTAGTTAGGACCTGTCCGACTATTTTAACTATATCATAGTGATAAAATTGCTGTAGAAATTGATTGCTTAAAGACAATGATTCTATTATTTAGTTGGTTCCTGTCCGACTATCCTCACCATAACATTGTGATCAACATGCTGTAGAAATTGCTTGATGTAAGTCAATTTCTCTATTATTGAGATGGTTCCTGTCCGACTATACTAACTATATCATAGTGATCAAATTGCTGTAGAAATGGCTTGATATAAGACAGTTTATCTATTATTTAGTTTGGTTCCTGTCCGACTATCCTCACAACATCATAGTTATCAAATTTCTGTAGAAATTGAATGGTGTAAGACAATGTCTGTAATATTTAGTTGGTTCCTGTCCGTCAAGTCTCACTATATCATAGTGATCAAATTGCTGTAGAAATTGCTAGGTGTAAAACAATGTCTGTATTATTTAGTTTTTTCCTGTCAGACTATCCTCACTATATCATGGTGATCAAATGGCTATATAAATGACTCGATTTAAGACAATGTCTGTATTATTAGGTTGGTTCCTGTCCGCCTATTCTCACTATATCATAGTGATCAAATTGCTGTAGAAATTGCTAGATGTAAGACAATGTCTCTATTATTTAGTTGGTTCCTGTCCGCCTATTTTCACAATATCATAGTGATCAAATTGCTGTAGAAATTATTAAGTGTAAGACAATGTCTCTGTTATTAAGTTGGTTCCTATGCGTCTGTTCTCACTATATCATTGTGATAAGATTGGAGTAGAAATTTCTTAATGTAAGAACATGTCTCTATTATTTAGTTGGTTCTTGTCCGACTATCTTCACTATATCATAGTGATCAAATTGCTGTAGAACTTGCTTTATGTAAGACAATTCCTTATTTATTAAGTTAGTTCCTGTCTGACTATTTTGACTATATCAAAGTGATCAAATTGCTGCAGAAATTGCTTGAAATTAAATAATGTTTCTATTATTTAGTTTGTTCCCGTCCGACTATCCTCACTATATCATAGTGATCAATATGCTGTTGAGATTATTAGGTGTAAGACAATATCTGTATTATTTTGTTAATAGCTGTCCGTCTATTACTACAATATCATAGTGATCAAATTGCTGTGTAAATTGTTAGGTGTAAGACTATGTCTCTATATGATTTAGTTAGTTCTTGTCCGTCGATTCTCACTATATCATTGTTATCAAATTCATGGAGAAATTGAATTGTGTAAGAAAATGTCTGTAATATTTAGTTGGTTTTTGTCCGTCTATTCTCACTATATCGTAGTGATCAAATTACTGTAGAAATGGCTAGGTGTTAGACAATGTCCGTATTATTTAGTTTGTTCCTGTCCGACTATACTCACTATATCATGGTGAGCAAATTTTTGTAGACATTGCTTGATGTAAGACAATTCCTCTAATATTTAGTTGGTCCTGTCTATCTATTCTCACTATATCATAGTGATAAGATTGCTGTAGAAATTGCTGGATGTAAGACAATGTCTCCATTGTTTAGTTGGTTCCTGTCCGACTATCGTCATTATATCATGCTTATCAAATTGCTGTAGAAATTGTTTGGTGTAAGACAATGTCTGTATTATTTAGTTGGTTCCTGTCCGACTATCTGCATTATATCATAGTGATCAAATGGCTTAAGAAATGTTTAGGTGTTCGACAATGTCTGTATTATTTATTTGGTTCTTGTCCGTCTATTCTGACTCTATCATAGTGATCAAATGTCTGTAGAAATTACTATGTGTACGACAATATCTCTACTATTTTCTTGGTTTCTGTCAGCTATCCTACTATATCATGGTCATCAAATTGCTATAGAAATGTTTTGATGTAAGACAATGTCTCAATTATTTAGTTGGTTACTCTCCGACTATCCTGACTATATCATAGTGATCAAATTGCTGTAGAAATTACCTGGTGTAAAACCTGTCTCTATTATTTTGTTGGTTCCTGTCCGACTATCTTAACTATATCATAGTTATCAAATTGCTGTAGAAATTTTTAGGTGAAAGACACTGTCTCTATTATATATTTGGTTCCTGTCCGCCCTTCCTCACTATATCATAGTGATCAAACTGCTGTAGAAATAGTTAGGTGTAAGACAATGTTTCCATCATTTAGTTCTTTGCTGTCTGTCTATTTTCACTATATCATAGTAATAAAATGGCTGTAGAAATTGCTAGATGTAAGACAATGTCACTATTATATAGTTAATTCCTGTACGACTATTTTCACTATATCATAGTAATCAAATTGATGTAGACATTGCTTGATGTAAGACCATGTCTCTATTATTTAGTTGGTTCTTTTTGGCCTATTTTGAACTATATAATAGTGATTAACATGCTGTAGAAATCGTTTGATGTAAGCCAATGTCTCTATTATTTAGTTGGTTCCTGTCCGACTACCATCAGTATATCATGGTGATAAAATTGCTGTAGAAATTGCTTTATGTAAGAAAATTCCTCTTTTATTAAGTTAGTTCTTGTCCGACTATTTTGACTATATCAATGTGATCAAATTGCTGCAGAAATTTCTTGAAATAAGATAATGTTTCTATTATTTAGCTGGTTCCTGTCCGAATATCCTTACTATATCATACTTATCAAATTGCTGTAGAAATTATTAGGTGTAAGACAATATCTTTATTATTTAGTTGGGTCCTGTCCGACTATCCTAACTATATACTAGTGATCAAATTGCTGTTAAAATTATAAGGTGTAAGACAATGTCTCTATTATTCAGTTGGTTCCTATCCGTCTATTCTCACTATGTCATAGTGATAAAATTTCTGTAGAAATTGTTAGGTGTAAGACAATGTCACTATTATTTAGTTGGTCTCTGTCCGACTATCCTCACTATAACATTGTGATCAACTTGATGTAGAAATTGCTTGATGTAAGTCAATGTCTATATTATTTAGTTGGTTTCAGTCCGACTATCCTCACTATATCATGGTGATCAAATTGCTGTAGAAAATTGTTAGGTGTAAGACAATGTCTCTATTATTTATTTGGGTCCTGTCCGACTATCCTCACAACATCATAGTGATCAAATTGCTGTAGAAATTGAATGGTGTAAGACAATGTCTGTAATATTTAGTTGGTTTCTGTCCGTCTATTCTCACTATATCATGGTGATCAAATTGCTGTAGAAAATTGTTAGGTGTAAGACAATGTCTCTATTATTTAGTTGGTTTCTGTCCGTCTATTCTCACTATATAATAGTGATTAAATTGCTATAGTAAAATTGCCAGGTGTAACACAATGTCTCTATCATTTAGTTGGTTACTGTCCGACTATCCTCACTATAACATTGTGATCAAGTTGATGTAGAAATTGCTTGATGTAAGTCAATGTCTATATTATTTAGTTGGTTCCAGTCCGACTATCCTCACTATATCATAGTGATCAAATTGCTGGAGACATTTCTTGATGTAAGACAATGTCTCTATTATTTAGTTGGTTCTTGTCCGACTATCCTCACTATATCGTGGTGATCAATGTGCTGGAGACATTACTTGATGTAAGACAATTCCTCTATTATTAATTTGGTTCTTGCCCGACTATTCGTACTATAAAAAGTGATCAAATTGGGGTAGAAATTGTACGGTGTAAGACCCTGTCTCTATTATTTTGTTGGTTCCTGTTAGTCTATTCTCACTATATCATAGTGATCAAATCGCTGTCGATATTTCTAGGTGTAAGACAATCTCTATTATTTGATTAGTTCCTGTCCGCCTATGCTCACTATATCATAGTGATCAAATTGCTGTAGAAATTGTAAAGTGTAAGACAATTTCTCTATTATTAGGTTGATACCTGTCCGTCTATTCTGACTGTATCATAGTGATCAGATTGCTTTAGAAATTGCTTGATGTAAGACAATGTCTCTATTATTTAGTTTGTTCCTGGTTACTATCCTAACTGTATCATAGTGATCAAATCGTTGTAGAAATTGCTAGATGTAAGACAATGTCTCAATTATTTAGTTGGTTTCTGGTTGACTATCCTCACTATATCATAGTGATCAAATTGCTGTAAACATTCTTGATGTAAGGCAATTCTTCTATTATTTAGTTGGTTCCTGTCCGACTATTTTAACTATATCATAGTGATAAGATTGCTGTAGAAATTGCGTGATCTAAGACAATGTTTCTATTATTTAGTTGGTTCCTGTCCGACTATCCGCACTATATCATTGTGATCAAATTGCGTTAGAAATGTTTTGGTGTTAGAAAATGTCTGTATTATTTAGTTGGTTCCTGTCCGTTTATTCTCACTATATCATAGTAATCAAATTGCTGTAGAAATTGCTTGATGCAAGACCATGTCTCTATTATTTAGTTGGTTCTTGCCCGACTATTCTTACTATACAAAAGTGATCAAATTACCGTAAAAATTGTTAGGTGTAAGACCCTGTCTCTATTATTTTGTTTGTTCCTGTCTGTCTATTCTCACTATATTATAGTGATCAAATCGCTGTAGATATTGCTAGATGTAAGACAATGTAACTATTGTGTAGTTGATTAGTGTCTGTATATTCTCACTATATCAAAGTGAATTAATTGCTGTAGAAATGGCTTTATGTAAAACAACGTCTCTATTATTTAGTTAATTCTTGTCCGACTATTTTAGACTATATAACAGTGATCAACTTGCTGTAAAAATTGTTTGATGTTAGTCAATGTCTCTATTATTTAATTGGTTGTAAGACGATTCGTCTATTATTTAAGTGGTTTCTGTCCGACTATTTTTACTATATAATTATGATAAAATTGCTGTAGAAATTGTTAGGTGTAAGACAATCTCTCTATTATTTAGTTAGTTCTTATCCGACTATATTCACTATATCATAGTGATCCAATTGGTGTAGAAATTGTAAGGTGTAAGACAATGTCTCTATTATTTTGTTGGTTCTTTTCCGACTATCTTCACAATATGATAGTGATCAAATTGCTGTGGAAATGTTTAGGTGTAAGACATTGTCTCTATTATTTTGTGTTTTCCTGTCCGTCTATTCTCACTATATCATAGTTATCAAATTGCTGTAGAAATATCTTGATGTAAGACAATGTCTATTATTTTGTTCGTTCCTGTCCGACTATTTTCACTATATCATAGTGATCAAATTGCTGTTGAAATTGCTTAATGTAAGACAATGTTTCCATGATTTAGTTGGTTCCTGTCCGACTATTTTCACTATATCATAGTGATCAAATTGCTGTATAAATTGTTAGGTGTAAGAACATGTCTATATGATATAGTTGGTTCCTGTCCGACTATTCTCAATATACTATTATGATAAAATTTATGTAGAAATTAGTAGGTGTAAGACAATGTTTCCATGATTTAGTTGGTTCCTGTTCGACTATTTTCATTATATCCTACTGATCAAATGTCTGTAGAAATTGCTTGACGTAAGACAATATCTCTATTATTTAGTTGGTTCCTGCCCGACTATTTTAACTATATAATAGTGAACAAACTGCTGTAGAAATTGCATGGTCTAAGACAATGTCTCTATTATGTAGTTGGTTCCTGTTCGACTATCCTCACTATATCATTATCATAAAATTGCTGTAGAAATATCTATTTTTTAGTTGGTTCTTGTCCGACTATTTTTACTATATTGTCGTGACCAAATTGCTGTAGAAATGTTTTGATGTAAGACAATGTCTCTATTATTCAGTTCGTTCCTGTCCGTCTATTCTCACTATATCATAGTGATAAAATTGCTGTAGAAATTGCTAGACGTAAGACAATGTCACTATCATATGGTTGGTTCCTGTCCGACTATGTTCACTATATAATAGTTATCAAATTGCTATAGAAATATCTTGATGTAAGACCATCTCTCTATTATTATGTTTGTTTTTGTCCGACTATTTTAACTTTATTGTCGTGATGAAATTGTGTAGAAATTGCTTGATTTAAGACAATGTCTCTATTATTTAGTTGGTTCCTGCCCGCCTATTTTTACTATATCGTAGTGATGAAATTGCTGTAAAAATTGCTTGATGTAAGACAATGTCTCTATAATTAAGTTGGTTCCTGTCCGACTATTCTCACTATATCATAGTTATCGAATTGCTGTAGAAATTGCCTGATGTAAGACAATGTCTCTATTATTTAGTTGGTTCCTGTCCGACTATCCTCACTATATCATGGTGATCAAATTGCTGTAGACATTTCTTGATGTAAGACAATTCCTCTATTATTTAGTTGGTTCTTGCCCGACTATTCGTACTATAAAAAGTGATCAAATTGATGTAGAAATTGTTAGGTGTAAGACCATGTCTGTATTATTTTGTTGGTTCCTGTCCATCTATCTTCACTATATCATAGTGATCAAATCGCTGTCGATATTTATAAGTGTAAGACAATCTCTATTATTTAGTAAGTTCCTGTCCGCCTATGCTCACTATATCATAGTGATCAAATTGCTGTAGAAATTGATTGATGTAAAGCATTTCTCTATTATTTAGTTGGTTCATGTTCGACTCTACTTACTATATCATGGTGATCAAATTGCTGTAAGGTGTAAGACAGTGTCTCTATGATTTAGTTGGTTTCTGTCCGTCGATTCTCACTATATAATACTGATTAAATTGCTGTAGCAATGGCTAGGTGTAAGACAATCTCTCTATTATTTAGTTGGTTCCTGCCCGCTTATTCTACCTATATCATATTGATCAAATTGCTGTAGAAATTTCTTGATGTAAGACAATCTCTCTATTATTTAGTTAAAAGCTGTCCGACTGTTTTCATAATATAATAGTGATCAAATTGCTGTAGAAATTTCTTGATGTAAGACAATCTCTCTATTATTTAGTTAAAAGCTGTCCGACTGTTTTCATAATATAATAGTGATCAAATTGCTGTAGAAATTGCTTGATGTAAGACAATGTCTCTATTATTTAGTTGGTTCCTTAATGACTATATTCACTATATCAAAGTGATCAAATTGCTGTAGAAATTGCGAGGTTTAAGACAATGTCTAATTTATTTAGTTCGTTCTTGTCCGTGTATTCTCACTCTATCATATTGATCAGTTGCTTTAGAAATTGCTAGGTTTAAGACAATGTCTCTATTATTTAGTTCGTTCCTGTCCGTGTATCCTCACTATATCATAGTGATCAAATTGTTGTAGAAATTGCTTGGTGTAAGAAAATGTCTCTATTGTTTAGTGGGTTCCTGTCTTACTATCTTCACTATATCATAATGATCAAATTTCTGTAGTAATTGCTAGGTGTAAGACAATGTCTCTATTATGTAGATGGTTAATGTCCGACTGTCGTCACTAGGTACGTGCAAAATTATGGCCGATTCCCAAAATGTAAAAACATTTTGACACGTCCTTCACTTAAATATTCACTAAAAGTCAGGAAATTTTCAATATGTATTAATCAAAAATCACGGTATATAATGCAACCATTATTACTTTTTAAATTTAAGTAAAAATGTATTATTTTTTACAAACGAAATACATCTTTACTAAAGTTATATTTTCATATATTAATTTAAAAAATGCATTATTTTTTAGTTGTTTTTTTATGAAAGTAAAGCATTGTAGATATTCACAATTAAAAACAATTCTGTGAAAATATATTTTATATTTTACGAAAAAAGCTCCTAAATACCGTGTTTACAAAATCACTATAACTCGAAGAAAAATTAACTTTTTGAATCAGCGATATTATTATTGAATAAAGCATTGTATAATCAATATTTTCACCAAAAAAATAATAATATAATTGCAAAAAATATTTCGTGTTATTTTAATGATTAGATTTTTTGGGAAAATAAAAAAATGCGAAACAATTATATTTCTCTTTCATACATGAACGTTGTATCATCAGCGCAAGAAAAAAAAATGATAATCATGAAAATAAACCGAAAAGTTACAATTTAGAGACCCAGGAACTTAACGAAAAAAAGAATTTTTAAAATTGGATAATTTCTACTAACGATGAACTTTGATTGATATGGTAGCCCCGTTCTTAAATAACAAGGTGGGATTAGACTTCCAACAACCACACTTACACCGCCCTCAAAACTTTATCTTTAGAGATTCAACAATTTAGTTAATTTCAGAATTCTATCGTCAATTATTTCGAAAGATTTGTATTTGTTTTGTCTTTTTTCATTAATAAATATTTAAGTTAACAATTATTTATTAATAAATAAAAAGAATTCAAACATGAAATTTTCTTTCAAAATTGAATTTTGTTTATCAATAAATAACTGCTTTAACTTTTTTTCAATGAATAAATTGTCAGTGTAGTCATTGACTTAAATTTACTTTTTCACACTTAAAATTTTAAAAAACAAAACTTTATTTTAAAAAGAATCAATGTCATTTATCGTTACGACACGTTAAGAATAAATCGAGTAACTAAAGTTTTAAATCATGTACAAAAAAAATTGAAAAAATTGACGCAGTTCGTAACGTAAAAATATTTTTTAACATTTAAAAAAAGTTTTATTTCAAATTCCAAGGAAAAACATTGGTAAACAGACGTCATCAATAATTTCAGAGTATTACTATATTAAAAACTAATACCAAGTTAAATATGAACCTTTTTAGAACTTTAATTGCGTACACTCACGAATATTTTAATTAAATAAGCATTTCCTTTTTGATTATAACAACATAAGGGTACTTAAATTTGTTTATAACCTTAAAAAAGAATAAAGAAATGAATGGATAATAATTTTTCAACTTCTATAAACTATTACAAAACTTTTTGATATATAAAGTTAAAAATGATAAATTATAACATTTTTGTCTTCCATATATTTTGCATAGCGATAGTCAATTGGTAAACAAGGTTGTTTGCCGATTAAGTTATGGCGGATTTTACTAATTGATGACTTTTGAGGGATAATTTTGCTAATTTTTAGTAAAACGTGGGAATTTTTTTTTAATTCAGTGTCTTATGAGTTTAATTTAATAATTATCTTTGAAATAGTTGCCAAAACTAATATTTATCTTTCAAGGGATTTTTACAAGTAATTTTTTCAAAGTTCAAAATTCACTGAATTTTTTTTTGGCAATATTTCATTATAATTTATTTTTCATACGTAAATATGCAGTTTGTTTCGTTTAGAGATTGAGTTTAGGCTTTTATCTTTCAAACACAATCAAAGTTTACACGGAAACTAATTAAATAATTAATGATAAGCGTTTTTTAATAAGCATAGTCCGTGCAAGAGACCACCATTTTTGCACGTACCTAGTCTTAACTATATCATAGTGATATTCACAAGAATTGAGACTACAGAAAAGATATTCTTAGCTGCAAAACATCTGTCCGAAGTCGATGAAGGTTAAATCCCTGTACAGTGAACAGCATTCAAGGCACACTTCTTTCCAAATCATGCAATCGATGGGTGCGAATGAAAACTTGGATCCTACAAAATTAGGATGGGATATTCAAGGGAGGATATTAAATGCCAATAATTATGGGCAGTTGTGACTAAGCAGTTGAGACTTTCCGGGGAAAGCCAAACAAATTTCCAATGCTTCTACACAATACTTAACGAATAAATGTGAAAATGAGTTTGGGGTTAGGTTAGGGTTTATGTAGGGTTAGGGTTAGGGTTAGGGTTATTTTAGTTTTAGATTATGGTCAGCTTTGCGTAAGTTTAGGTTAAAATAAACAGAAAACAGTTTGGTTCGTATTGTGTAAATTGTTCGGTGAAGATCGTTAATGTTCGTTATTGTAACTTTTACTTAGTCAAACACGGGTACTGTACATCGTAGTCGAATCTTGTGTCAAGTGGTCGCTACTTTCAGAATCCGCCCCCCTCTAAATATCTCTATAATTGAAAATGTTAAAATAGTAAATCCCCTCCATTTATACTTAAATTTAAAAAAAAACTAATTCTGATGAGTTTTAAAAAAAAGATGCCACCACCCCAATTCTTCCGTCCCAAAATTTAGAAACCATTCGGTTATACATCTTTATTTCCCGCTAACCGGGCAGCAAATGGGTGCAAATTTTAGCTTACGTTTATATATGAAAGCATCCCTCACCTTGAAATCTAAAATATATTTTTTGATTCGTTTTTTTTTCGGATACATTTACAGGCTGTTTACATGTAATAGCCCTAAGCTTTTCCGAAGATGAATGTTGTGTTCGTCAATATAATGTAACCTCGTCTTCACGGTTAATATAAGGGTCACGCCCAACAGCAATGAAAACTTAAAATACTCACCTCCAAAGCCACTGGCTTGTTCGACAATTACCTGTGTAAAAAAAAAAAAAAAAAAAAAAAAATAATAATAATAATAATAATAATAATAATAATAATAATAATAATAAAAAAAGAAACTAAACTATATAGCAGAAACCTAGTAAAAGGGATAAACACATGGGCTGTATCACTAATAAGATACTCTGGACCATTCATAGGCTGGACCAAAGAAGAACTCAGGCACCTTGACCAAAGAACAAGAAAACTAATGACTATGCACAATGCTTTGCACCCAAAAGACGACACGGACAGACTCTACGTGAAAAGAAATGAAGGAGGTAGAGGACTGGTAAGTATAGAAGACTGTGTGGAAGACACCAAAAAAGAGCTGGAGAAATATGTAACCCAGAACACGGAAAGACTGATCACCACAGCAAGAGACACCAGCCCAACAAACCACCCCGGAAGTACTGAACCCAGAAACAAAAAGACAAGAAAGGAAAAGTGGGAAGAAAAACAACTACATGGACGCTTTATAAGACTCACAAGCGATGAAGCCAATGAAAACAGCTGGGCATGGCTAAGAAAAGGACACCTGAACAGAGAAACGGAATCTCTGCTGACGGCCGCACAGAACAATGCGATTAGGACAAACTTTATTAAAGCAAAGATAGATAAAACCCAGGAAAACAGCAAATGCCGACTATGTGGACAAAGAGACGAAACGATAAATCATATAATAAGTGAATGCAGCAAGCTAGCACAAAGGGAATACAAGAACAGACATGACAGCATGGGGAAAGAAGTACACCGGGAAATGTGCAAACAACTGAATTTCGAATATGCAAAAAAACGGTACAAACACAAACCAGAAACTGTACTAGAAAACGAAAAACACAAAATCATATGGGATATGAATGTACAAACAGACAAACCCATAACAGCAAGGAGACCGGATATGATAATAATCAACAAGAAAGAAAAATCCTGCAAAATCGTGGACTTTGCCGTTCCAGCAGACCACAGAGTGAAGATCAAAGAGACGGAAAAGAGAAGCAAATATACTGAACTTGCCAGAGAATTGAAAGGAATATGGAACATGAAGAAAGTCAGTATAACACCAATAATCATAGGAGCACTAGGAACAGTCCCCAAAAACACGGAGAAAAGACTAGGAGAAATAGGAATCAAAGGGATAACTGAGACCATACAAAGGACAGTAATGATCAAAACAGCTACAATCCTGAGAAATGTCCTCGAATGCGGAAACCAACCCACATAAGCAACGAATGGAGAACAAACACATGGAAGCACAAGACAGCAGAACCGGGGAAAATACAACCGCACGAGAGAGACGCAAGCATAGGCTGACGCCACGAAAAAAAAAAAATTATGGACAGAGGGTCGAGAAGGGAAAGCGCAAACCAGACCTCCACTGGAAGAGCGCGGACAGCTCTGGGACCGTGGGGAGGCTTGTTGCCACTCGGGCCCCAGAGGGGACCAATGGCCCTTATCAGCGGGAAATCGTTGGTAGATGGCTGTTGCGATTACCGCAAGGTCATCAGCGGTGATGAACGAAAAGAGGTGGAGCATACTGGAAGTCTGAGGAGACTTGTTGTCACTCAGACTCCAGGGAATACCACAGGTTGTCGGCAGTGGGCGATCACTGACGACGACCAGTGTGATAACTCATAGTGAGTAAATAATAATAATAATAATAATAATAATAAGAAGAAGAAGAAGAAGAAGAAGAAGAAGGAGAAGAAGAAGACCGAGGAGGGACAGCACAAACCAGACCTCCACTGGAAGTGCAGAGACTGCTGGGACCTTGGGGAGGCTTATTGCCACCCAAATCCCAGAGAAGACCAATGGTCCTTACCAGCGAGAAATCAATGGTAAACGGCTGTTGTGATACTGTAAGTTTATTTGCGGTGACTATCGAAAAGAGGTGGAGAATACTAAAAATCTGGGGAGACTTGTTGTCACTCAGACTCCAGGGAATACCACCGGTTGTCGGTGAGCAATCACTGATGACCTGTGTGAGAACTCCTAGTGAGTAAATAATAATAATAAGAAGAAGAAAAAGAATAATAATAAGAAGAAGACGAAGAAGAAAAAGAAGTCGAAAAAGAAGGAAAAGAAGTCGAAAAAGAAGAAGAAGACGAAAAAAAAAGAAGAAGAAGACAACTTAAAAAACGTAGTTGCACTAATGTGTTTTAGTAGCACTGAAAGTCATACAAAAATACCTTTTATAGAAAAAACATAAATCACAAAATATGATCTTCCCTCGATCCGTTTCACTCTTTTTTGCACGCACTACCTCTACCGTAACAACATTCGTTCCTTCTTGGAACGCACATATAAATCATCAACTAAATCTTCTATTTTGTACTCGAACGTTTTAATGTCGGCAGCGTCATAAATCTTTTTGTTTAATAATAATGTCTAGTTGCTTTCAACTGCGGCATTCAGAAGATGGCCATGTCACAACTTTTAATTCTTGAGTTTCATGACGAAACTAAACCTACAAACAGTTTCCATCTCATAAAGGTACACACTGAGTCTTACGTGAAACAATTTATGGTTTTTTAATGAAATTTATTTGTTAGAGAATAGCTAAGGAAGAGCGATAACTCACGTTTAAAAACACAATTTAGGTTTTTTAAAACAAGGTTAGAGAATATGCATAACATATAACAGTGTATTGTCATGTAAAATTCACAGAGTAAGATGATGAGAGTATTCCCGAATCTATTAACCCACCCCATAGGGGTCCATAGGGAATATTTCATCAGGGAGGGGGGGCTTTCCAGTTATTTTTCATTATATTTTATAGTAATTCGAAATTGCTGAATCATATTGTAATTTAATTACATAATACCTCAAATTCATAAAACAATTAATGTTTTTTTAATGAAATTTATTTGTTAGAGGATAGCTAAGGAAGAGCGATAACTCACGTATTAAAACATAATTAAGGTTTTCAAAACAAGGTTAGAGAATATACATAACATATAAAAGTGTATTCTTATGTAAAATTCACAGAGAAAGATGATGAGACTATTCCCGAATCTAAGAACCCACTCCGTAGGGGTCCATGGGGCATATTTCATCATGGCTGGGGGCTTTTCAGTTATTTTTCATTATATTTTATAGTAATTTGAAATTGCTGAGTCATATTGTAATTTAATTACGTAATACCTGCAGTTCATAAAACAATTAATGGTTTTTAATGAGATTTTTTTTTGAGAGATTAGCTAAAGAAGTGCGATAACTCACGAATTAAAACACGATTAAGGTTTTTAAAACAAGGTTAGAGAATATACATAACATATAAAAGTGTATTCTTATGTAAGATTCACAGAGTAAGATGATGAGAGTATTCCCGAATCTATTAACCCACCCCTTAGGGGTCATTGGGGCATATTTCATCGGGGTGGGGGGTCCAGTTATTTTTCATTATATTTTATAGTAATTTGAAATTTGCTGAATTATGTTGTAATTTAATTACGTAATACTTCACGTTCATAAAAAAAATTAATGTTTTTTAATGAGATTTATTTTTTAGAGGATTGCTAAGGAAGTACGATAACTCACGTTTAAAAACACAATTAAGGTTTTTAAAACATGTTTAGAGAATATACATAAGATATAAAAGTGTATTCTTATGTAAAATTCAGAGAGTAAGTTAATGAGAGTATTCCCGAATCTATTCACCCACCCCTTAGGGGACCATAGGGCATATTTTATCGGGGGGGGGGGGCTTTTCAGTTATTTTTCATTATATTTTATAATAATGTCAAATTACTGAGTCATGTTGTAATTTAATTACGTAATACCTCAAGTTAATAAAACAATTAATAGTTTTTAATTTGTTAGAGGATAGCTAAGGAAGAGCGATAACTCACGTTTAAAAACACAATTTAGGTTTTTAAAACAAGGTTAGAGAATATGCATAACATATAACAGTGTATTGTCATGTAAAATTCACAGAGTAAGATGATGAGAGTATTCCCGAATCTATAAACCCACCCCGTAGGGGTCCATGGGGCATATTTCATCGGGGGGGGGGGGACTTTTCAGTTGTTTTTCATTATATTTTATAGTAATTTGAAATTGCTGAATCATATTGTAATTTAATTACATAATACCTCAAGTTCATAAATCAATTAATGGTTTTTAATGAAATTTATTTGTTAGAGGATAGCTAAGGAAGAGCGATAACTCACGTTTAAAAGCACAACTTAGTGCCAGGGACGCGCCTCTAAAGTTTTAGTTTTGTGGTATTGTTGTTTAAATAAGCGACAAACGCTAATCAAATTATTGCTACTACTTTACGGAAGAAAATTATAGGAAATTACAACATGGCCGCCAGCGATTAAGTCATTGCCTTCAAGTTCGATTTTAAAGTCTTTAAAAAATAAGATATAATTTATGTCGGCATCAAAAATACAATGTAAGAATAATTAATAACTTTCATCCTAAATGTTACTTTGTTTACATTACATATTTCTTTTAGAAAATCCACAGTTACATAAAATACCTATTTAGTAAAGAGAATTTATGTGAATTACATTATTATTAGATTTTAACACATATAAACAAGAGAAGAATCATATGGGAAAAAGGGAAATAGAGGGTTGAAGGAGGGAAGGAAATAATGAGGACCAGGAAAAGAGAGACGACTAGAGAAAGAAGAGAGATTGAAGTTTTTATATAAAGATGTTACACACACTCATTTCTACTACTGTGTTTTTTCATCGCCCCGGGCAACACCGGGTAGCCCTGCTAGTATTAAATATATGTTAATATGGTATGTCATGTAGCATGTTATAATTGTTATATAAAATAAATATTAAAATGATATGTCATGTGGTGTGTTGTAGTTGTTATATTAAAATATGTTAAAATATATGTCATCTGGTGTGTTGTAATATTAAAGATATGTTAATATGATTTGTTATGTTAATTGGATACATTATGCGCCATATTGTAGTTGTAATATTAAAAGATTTTAATATAGGGTGGGCCAAAATAAGGGTCCTATCTTTAAATTTGAATAACTTGAATTTGAATAACTTCCACAAAATAAAAGTTAAACTCACCAAACTTTATGTGTGTGTAGACTGACCCTGCCGAGAGTTTTTGAAATAAACAAAACAAATTTTAGCCGAAAAACACTTCTTAAAACTTACAAAAACTAAAGTATTCTTTTTTACACTGTTTTGAGTTTTTTAAGCAAAAATAATGTTTTCTAAATGAGGGTACGTTCCTTAGGGCTAATACGGCTCATGCTTGCTTCGGAAGGGGTCCTTTACTTATTCTAAAAAATTTTTTTTTTTAAATCAATAAATAAAAAAGTTATGAATTTTTAAAAATAGGACCCTTATTTTTGCCCCCCCCCCTGTATTATAAGTCATTTGCCGTGTAGTAGTTGTAATATAAAATATAATTTAATATCATATAACATGTGCCGTGTTGTAGTTGTAGTATTATGGTATGTTAATATGATATGTAATTTGGCGTGTTGTAATTGTTATATTAAAGACATGTTTTTATGATATGTACACTGCCGTGTCTTAGTTGTTATATTAAAAATATGTAAATATGATATGTCATGTAGCGTGTTGTAGTTGTAATATTACTGATATGTTAATGTGATATGTCACGTGGCGTGTTGTAGTTGTTATATAACATATATGTTTATATTATATATCACGTCCGTCTTGTCGTGTGTAATATTAAAGAGATGTCAAAATTATATGTTTTTTATTTGTTATATTAAAGAAATGTTAATATGATATGTCAAATGCCGTGTTGTAGTTGTTATATTACAGAGATGTTAATATATGTTGTATGTTATGTTGTTGTTATATTAAATAAATGTTAATATGATATGTCAAATGCCGTGTTGTAGTTGTTATATTACAGAGATGTTAATATATGTTGTATGTTATGTTGTTGTTATATTAAAGAAATGTTAATATGATATGTCAAATGCCGTGTTGTAGTTGTTATATTACAGAGATGTTAATATATGTTGTATGTTATGTTGTTGTTATATTAAAGAAATGTTAATATGATATGTCAAATGCCGTGTTGTAGTTGTTATATTACAGAGATGTTAATATATGTTGTATGTTATGTTGTTGTTATATTAAAGAAATGTTAATATGATATGTCAAATGCCGTGTTGTAGTTGTTATATTACAGAGATGTTAATATATGTTGTATGTTATGTTGTTGTTATATTAAAGAAATGTTAATATGATATGTCAAATGCCGTGTTGTAGTTGTTATATTACAGAGATGTTAATATATGTTGTATGTTATGTTGTTGTTATATTAAAGAAATGTTAATATGATATGTCAAATGCCGTGTTGTAGTTGTTATATTACAGAGATGTTAATATATGTTGTATGTTATGTTGTTGTTATATTAAAGAAATGTTAATATGATATGTCAAATGCCGTGTTGTAGTTGTTATATTACAGAGATGTTAATATATGTTGTATGTTATGTTGTTGTTATATTAAAGAGATGTTAATATGATATGTCAAATGCCGTGTTGTAGTTGTTATATTACAGAGATGTTAATATATGTTGTATGTTATGTTGTTGTTATATTAAAGAGATGTTAATATGATATCTCATGTGTCGTGTTGTATTTGTAATATTAACCATATGTTAATATGATATGTCATGTGGCCTGCTGTAGTTGGTATATTACAGAGATGTTAATATTATATGTCATGTTGCATGCCATAATTGTTTACTTAAAGAGATGTTAATATGATATGCCATTTACCGTGCTTCAGTTATCATATTAAAGAGATGTAAATATGATATGTCATTGGCGTGTTGTAATATTGAAGACCTGTTAATATGATACGCCTTATGCCGTGTTGTAGTTGTTATACTATAGAGATGTTAATATGATATGTTAGGCGGCGTATTTTAGTTCTAATATAAAATATATGTTCAGGTCATATGTCAAGTGGTGTGTTGTAGTTGTTGTATTAAAGATATGTTAATATGGTATGTTATGTGGCGTGTTGTTGTTATATTAAATAAATATTAATATGATATGCCATGTGCCGTGCTGTAGTTGTTATATTAAAGATATGTTAATATGATATGTCATGTGATGTGTTTTAGTAGTAATATTAAAGAGATGTTAATATATGTCATGTGGCGTGTTGTGCTTAAGATGAATAAACCAGATGTTAAATCAGTCTTATTGATGATACATTGAGAAAAGCTATATTTGCTATGAGTGGTTAGTTAATGTATTTATAAGTTTGGTGGTCTGTTGCTTGTTCGTTTTTCGTTATATTAATCTCTTATGGGGCATTCAATGCGTAAACATTAGTTGTTAATGTTTATGTATTTTAATATTATTGTAAAACTGTTCATGTACTTTGATATCATTTTTTATGTTTATGTATTTTAACATTATTTTTTGTGTTGGCTTTAGTTGAATCCTAACCCTTTTCTGGCTATTGAATCTCGAATCCGGGCATTTTGTTAAAAGTTTGAATGCTTCAAATATGTTTAAGTATTTATTCATGGTGTTTGGTTTGGTTGTTTCGCCGGGGAAAATTGTTGTTTTTGTTTTTGGCTTTCCAGAACATTGATTGACTTTAGCAAAACGGATGAAAAAAAACAATATCATGAATGTTAAGTGCATTTTTGGTCAGGCAGCCAGTATCTCTAGACAGCCTTATCAAGTAAGAGCACATATCTATTTATTAGACGCATGCCTACTGTAGTGATGTGTGATGTAAAAATAAAATTTTGATAGTTTTCTCTCCACGAGGTCAGAGCAAAACACAAGATTGGTATATACAATGGGGAAAAAACTAAGCACTCGAATAGAATAGAACTGGATTATATTATAAATAAATATGAACAACTAAATTATTATTATTATACATATAATTATAATAATATGATAATAATAATAATAATAATAATAATAATAATAATAATTAGAAGAAGAAGAAGAAGAAGAAGAAGAAGAAGAAGAAGAAGGGGAAGATGAATACTACTGCTGCTGCTACTACTACTACTACTACTACTAATAATAATAATCTGGAAAAAGACTGGGAGAAATTGGAATCAAAGGGATCACTGAGATCCTACAAAATGCGTCGATGATCAAAAAATCTGCAATCTTTAAGACAAACCCTCAAATGTGGAAACAAACTGGCATAAGATACGAATGGTAATCC
>OY744525.1:120366794-120371794 GCA_963556195.1 Sepiola atlantica | reverse complement strand
AAGACGATGAACGTGCAATACTTTGAAATTGAACGGCCAACCCACACCTTATCAAGACTAGCGAGCCAACGCTTCGTTCTACACCAACATTTGAATCAAAACCGCCTATAACAACAACAGCGGAGACATCACACCAAAGACGTTTATCAAGTAACAAAGAAATAAGTTTGTTTATTCTTGTTTTTTGATGAAACAAAAATGACTCAATACTGGTCACCCCTGATGATGGAATTTTATTCCGAAATTAATAGGATTAATGTAAAATAAAAATAAATAATAAATTAATCTTGTATTGCCAATGGTTTATATTTCAATTTTTATTAACTAACCCTGCAATACTTTGAAATTGAACGACCAACCCACACCTTATCAAGACTAGCGAACCAACGCTTAGTTCTACACCAACATTTGAATCATAACCGCCTATAACAACAACAGAAGATATATCGCACCAAAGACGTTTATCAAGTAACAAAGAAATAAGATTGTTTATTCTTGTTTTTTGATGAAAAAAAATGACTCAATACTGGCCACCCCTGATGATGGAATTTTATTCCGAAGTTAATAGGATTAATGTAAAAAAAATATATAAATCTTGTATTGCCAATGGCTTATATTTCAATTTTTATTAACTAATCCTGCAATACTTTGAAATTGAACGACCAACCCACACCTTATCAAGACTAGCGAGCCAACGCTTCGTTCTACGCCATAATTTGAATCATAACCGCCTATAATAACAACAGCGGAGACATCGCACCAAAGACGTTTATCAAGTAACAAAGAAATAAGTTTGTTTATTCTTGCTTTTTGATGAAAAAAAAATGACTCAATACTGGTCACCCTTGATGATGGAATTTTATTCCGAAATTAATAGGATTAATGTTTAAAAAAAAAAATCTTGTATTGCCAATGGCTTATATTTCAATTTTTATTAACTAATCCTGCAATACTTTGAAATTGAACGACCAACCCACACCTTATATATATATATATATATATATATATATATATATATATATATATATATATATATATATATATATATATATATATGTATATATATATATATATATATATATATATATATATACAGAGAGGGAGAGAGATATTGGTGAAATGGAAAAGTATTCCTACCTAGTATACATGTATAATGTTCTTACTGTAACTGGTTGAATTTGTTAATATATATAAGAAGAAGTAAACAAATATATGACATAAACGCGCACACACACACACACACACACACACACACACATATATATATATATATATATATATATATGTATTATAAATTATATATATATATATATATGTATTTATAATTATATATATATATATATATATATATATATATATATATATATATATATTCAAACGCAGAAAGATGAAAATAAAAAATTGCATAGAATTGCATAAAATTAATACAAATTTGAAGAATAAAATATCACGATAGATCACTTTACGATACTTCACTTATTGTTAATTTTATTATCATTAGTATATATATATATATATATATATATATATATATATATATATATATATATATATATATTATATCTCTCTATTTTTACTCACCTGTCTCAAATATTGCTACATTGACAGGGATAGAATGAAGTACATGTGGTGAGTTGTCCTGACCAGGGCATGTTTGGTCTCATAAAACTGTCGTCATTAGAAAAGTAATCCTGAAAAGAAAGAAGGTTTGTCTACGGACGGACTGGGTGTGTGGAAATACTGGAATAAGGCCAATGGACTTTTGAGAGGACGACGGTACAAGAAAACATTAACAGTTGGAGGCAGGTGGCATCGTCTTACCGGGAATAGTTGTTTATTTACTTACTTCCTCCTTTGGAAGATGCAACACAAGGCGGGAAGTTGAGGGGTAAAACATCGCTCTTGAAGGCGTACCCTGGCTCTGCAAAAATAGTCGTTAATAAATCCGTCAGTATTCCTCGGTAGGTTTACCTCAGGCGCTCTGCAATAAAGCAACAATACTTCCCTAATGCTTACCTGTTTAAGTATCTAGCAGTATTTAAAGACAGGAAGGCGCGTCTCAGGCGATTAGTAATAACAGAAGCCTTTCATCAAAAGTAAGAAGGTAATACCTGGGATGGTGAACCTTCTAGAACTGGGCCAACCCATGAAAGATATAGTTAAAAATAATCAAAATTATCAATCCTCAACTAAAAAAATCCCAAAACCAAAAGGGTTGATATGTTGTAGAAAATAAGGCGAATCAAGTAATCAATTCTTTTCAATAGTTAGAAATAAGTAATACCTCAAAAGGGTTGATATGTTGTAAGAAATAAGGCGAATTATGTAATGAATTCTTTACAATAGTTAGAAATAAGTAATACCTCAAAATGGTTGATACGTTGTAAGAAATAAGGCGAATCAAGTAATGAATTCTTTTCAATAGTTAGAAATAGGTAATCTCCCCAAAGTGTTGATATGCCGTTAAAATATAAAACGAATCAATTAAATAACCTCAAAAACGTTGATATGCCGTAAAACATAAAACACGTTATGCGTCGTTTTGGAATGCTTGCAATTTTAGAATTCTCAAACGGTAAAAAGCAGAATAATTAATCTTAAAATCTATAAAATAGGATTAGTACTATGTGGGTTCAGTTACTACTACTCCCTATTTGAAATTAGTAAGCAAATAGAAAACGGCTAATCGGATAAAATATAAATATCGATAAATTTAAGTGAAGTAAATCTTTTTTTTGCGTTTAAAAACACGTACCAAATATTGGCTAAATTGCTGACGGAAACAAATTATATGTAGTTTTTGTTTGTAAGCTATTCCGGTCAATAATTTAGGGAAATATCTCACATTTCTTAATATCTAAGAAGAAGCGTGGGCAGTGACGTTAGGTTTCGTAATTCTAAGCTGAATCTACGAACTGCGTTCGATCCCAATCGACCGCCTGCAACGGCCACTCCTGCACTGATGAGGATAAAAAGCCGGAACGATATCGTCTATAGGTACAGAACAATTATTTACAGTTAATGCACCTTTAAGATTTAAAATACTCTTTATAGTAGAGCACTCTTTACGATTACAAAGTTTGTTTTCATGAGCGATGATGCAAAGTTCCGCTCGAACGTCGAACCTTTTCGACAACAATGACGTCTGCCCCCTGCCTCTAGGGTAAGTGTAAGTTCCTTTCAATTACTGTCGATTACTCGTGGCCGCGTGGGCATTTACCTTAGGCTCGGAAGTCTAAGCTGAATCTACGAACTGCGTTCGATCCCGTTCAACCGCTTGCAACCGCCACTCCTGCGCTGATGAGGATAAAAAACCTAAAACGATATCGTCTGTAATAACAAAAAACACTTTAATATTTAAACATATTTACAGTATATATATATATATATATATATATATATATATATATATATATACTTTGGCCTAAAAGAAAATTACGGCAGATTCATCAGCCAATTCTCATCCGAGATTAGGACTTTAATCCGGAAAATGACAGGGATCCATACAAAAATATCCAGACACGAGTTGTCGGTTATTTGTAATAATACGTGCCTTAGAGAAAAAATGCTGCCTCGATACATACACACACACACACACACACATATATATATATATATATATATATATATATATATATCTACATGTGCATATATCGTAAACTTTTTTATGGAAATCGCTCCAGACAATGCATGAATCCACTTGATTAAGGAGGTAAAAAATATAACTTCAAGGTCAAAATCTGGTCAACGATATATTCCGACCAAAAAAAACAGCAAGTCTTCCTCCTTTGTCAGAAACAATGCTCACGGAATCTGAGGACTAAAGGACAAAATAAGGGAAACGAGAGTTACGAGGCTACCGAAAGTAACCGAAAATTCACTGATGCTTGACTGACGAAAATGCTATTATAAACTTAATCATGACAGACAGAAAAACATGACATTTTAAACTTTAGTATTGCAGACCAACAAAATGCTATTTCCAAGTTAAGCACGAGAAACCGATGAAAGTACTATTGGAAACTGATGCTTGGCAGACAGGCGAAATGCTATTCCAAACAATGCACCCATTAATGAAGGAAAAGAATGGCGCAACGTACCTGAGATGCTAACTGTTGGTCGTGTCAATGGATCTTTGGTCAAATAGTGCTGAACGTATGCAGTTTGTATTTGGATGTTTCGTCTCCGAAGTTTTGTCAAATGGCGAGCAGGTTTAGAGTTTTATAAAGAAGTACATGTCGTGAATTGCAGTTTAATTCTTACCACGAACAGTTGAAAGTGTCGGAACAAACACACAAGTGTGACTTGATTCGATAAAGGCATTATTCATCGATTCATCTTTTGGCGTTGCATAATATTTTTCATAACGTGTGAGTTGGATTGGGAGGAAAGTGATGGCCGGAGCGGTTGACGTGGAAATTAAAAACAAATATGTGTATCGGGTCAAATAAACAGCCACACATGGACACATCTTCATCACACGTTGGTTCTCAGACAGGAGCGGAATAAGTGATTTCCTATTTTTTTAAATTCTTTTTAACTTAACACACTTCTCTCCAGATTTGAATATATTAATGTTCTTAGTGTCGCCTTAAAAGACCGGAAAATAATAAAACAACAAGGATGTAATTAACAAGTGTCTGTATCTACAGAAATGTACAGAAGTAATATTTCGCCAGAAACTGCTTATCGATTAATTATAGTGCCTCTGTCTGTTACCACCATTATCACTAGTGTCGGGTAGTATCCATGTAGTTATGCAATCGGATAGATGACCCTTACAGTTCTTAATATATAGCATTTCTGTAGATCCTCACATGACTTGTACAGGGTAACCAAAATAATAACACCCATGCAATCGTGATGAAAATGTACAATCCTATCTGCAATCAAACCGTATTTAGTACAACTAAAATTCAGTCAATGCCTGTGTTGTCCACCAAGTTTCAGTCATGAATGTTCAACAGTCTTTGTTTTATCGACATTCAATGATAAAGACA
>OY744525.1:120331794-120361794 GCA_963556195.1 Sepiola atlantica | reverse complement strand
GATTTCAAAAAATGTTTTTTCAAATTTTTCATTTTAATAAATGTTTTTGCCCGACCTAGGAAAACTTGCTCTAGTTAATTCTTTTTTTTGGGGGGGGGGGGGGGATTTGACCGGATATTTTTTCAACTCCCAAAGTCTAGGCCAGATATTTTGTATGAAATTTTAAGACATTAAATGGATGTCTGAATTGACAATTTATTGATATTTTTTTATTCAATCTTTAAAAAATAAATTTCATTGGGTTTTTTTCGCCCTAAATTGTACTATAGAAAAAAATGGATGAATCGATTTGTTTGAAAGTACTTGCGCGTTTCTCTGTTATAAATAATAATATACATTATACAATATAGTTACGTTCGTAAAACAAATGTTAATGTAATGAAAATTAAAATTGTTTTAAAATGCTTCAGGGATGTTTCTATTTTCATTTTATACCTCAGGAAAAAAAATTTACGTATAATCCTATACTTCGTTCGACATGTTCTCCTATAACTCTCAAGATATTAGCGAGATTTTGTTAAATATTATCTTACGGTTTTACACTTAAAGTGATCTCCTAACACATATCGATGAGATCCTTTGACGCCAACCCCTATCCTTCGACCATTCATTGGCAGAATAGAACGTTTATGAAAGAAGGTATATTTTCATTATGGAGCGCCGAAAAAGAGCCGCTCCTTTTTATAAGAGTTGGAGCAAGAGCGGCTCCTTTTTGAAAGTGGGGAGCGTGAGAGGAGCCAGCTCCAATTTTGGGCGTTGGAGCAGGAGCGGGAGCATCCAAAAGTAGTGGAGCGCGTAAAGCCCTGTATATATATATATATATATATATATATATATATATATATATATATATATATATATATATATATATATAAGTCTTCTTTAAAATAGCTAATATTTTCCACCTCACGTTTTACTGCGCCTTGTTGCATCCACGAACGAACACTCTAATGGACTTTCTACCATCTGGATTCTATCTACTTTTCGCCGCACCCTGATTTTAACTTTGAAACCCCTCATTTTATTTCTCGTGCCTTCTAACGACCTACCTACAAATCACTTTCACCGCTAGACTTTTTGGACACCAGATTTTTTTGCAATCGGACATTTGCTTGCATTCTGGCAGCGTTCTGCCTTGTTTTCCCCCACAATCTTTTGTTTCACTTTTTCAAATTTTAAATATTGGCCTTTGCCAACTTATCTAACCTAGCAATTTCCTCTGCTGATAAGATTTTGATCTTTGAAAAACCTGGCTTAAGGAAAAATTAATTTTAAAAATCAATTGAATGAATTGCCTTTTCGCGGAATATACCTTGCATTAAACAACTGAATTGAAAATAGATCTGCCTTTCGCTTTTCTAATTCCTTTCACCGTTCTAACTATATATATATATATATATATATATATATATATATATATATATATATATATATATATATATATATATATATATATATATATATGGTCCTCTGAAGAGAAGAATTATCTTTGAAAACTCATGAGCTAAGGACTTTAAGATACTTTGCTTGAACTTTGAATTCTAATAAAATTTGATTGACACCTTATTTTATTACTTCATTTTATATCATAATATTAATGCTCTATCCAGTATATTGAGCTTCAGTTTTTATCCGGATGTTTCACTAATTATAAGATATTAGTTGACGCTTATATCTTTTGTTGGATTGCTTCATATATATGTATATATATACATGTATATATATGTATATACATATATATACATGTATATATATACATATATATACATGTATATATATACATATATATATGTATATATATATGTATATATAAATACATATATATACATGTATATATATATATATATGTATATATATATAAATATATATACATGTATATATATATATGTAGATATATATGTATATATATATACATATATACATATATATATATGTATATACATGTAAATATACATGTATATATATGTATATATATATATATATATATATATATATATATATATATATACATGTGTATTTAATAGTAAAGGTGAGTTTCTCTTTTTTTCATTTTCGAAAATGAAATCGCCTCGCTTGGATGCTTGAATAAGACTGTAGGGTCGAAACAAATTTTTTCACCGGTAATTATGCGATTCTGTGTTACTTTATTTAACTATATAAATACATACATATATATATATATATATATATATATATATATATATATATAAATATATATATATATACATATATATATATACATAGATATATACATACATATATATATATATATATACATATATATATATATATATATATATACACACATATATACATATATATATATATGTATATATATATATATATATATATATATATATATATATATATATATATATAAATCGTACGCGATACTGGACTTTATATTCTAATTCTTTTAACAATTGTAATGTGTTAATTCATTGAATATATATATATACATATATATGTATAATAGTAACTCTTTGTGTGTATAAGTCTGCATGATCTTTGTGTCTTATGTTCACCCTAACCACTGGACAGAATTGCTCGAAAATTGGCAAGTGGCCTACTGACATCTCATTAGCTATATGAGAAATATATCACTTCAACGCTGAGGGGTTCCCGGGCGGCACAACCCCCACCCTACTGAAAACTGTTTCACCCTTAGATTCATATTAAATTTAAACCATAGGTACATGTCCAAAAATGATGTCTATTCCAAAAAAATCAGTAAATTTGGATAATATTAAAACGGTCCCCGGGGGCACAATTCCTCCACTGAAAACTGTTTTCCCTTTTATTCAACTTATACACATACACACACATACACACACACACACACACACACACACACATATATATATATATATAAATGAATGTTGAATTAATGCCAAAGTTCAGACCAAGGAGCTTTATATCCTTAATCGAAGGTTTTTCAAACATAAAGCTTTTTCATCAGACGATAGAGAAAACCGACAATGTAATTGTAAATATATCGCAACATTTAACTATTAAAATTTAACATAAAATAAAACAAAATCAAGACCAAAAGGTAAGAAGTCTTATGTTGAGTTGAGAGTCAGGGTGGACGCTGTCCAAGAACACGTCAAAAATAAAAACAGGTGTTATATTGGAAATGAATGGTTGAAAAAGAATAATACTCAAATTGTTTAGGAATCCAAATGTTTTTGTTAAGAGGTTGATATTCAGACGGCAATTGGTAACGTCCAGTTTATCCTGTCTCTGCAGTAGTTTTGTATTGAAAGTATCCGTTTCGCAGGGTTCAGAATAAAGCTTGTCAGTTAAAGTTCGGTATATATTAAAGTGTGCATTACGAAAACTTCTAGCTCCCTGGTTGATCAGTGTATCGATAAATTATAGATATGGATTTAGATCGGATATTTTTCAACCCGGAGCGCTTAGATGTGTTGCTTATAGGCGGTGGCAAAATAATTATTTGCCTGCTGAGATGGATGAGAATATCAGCTGCTGGTAGTGGGGGCAAGAGATTGCCGTCTGAATATCAGCCTCTTAACAGAAACATTTGAATTCCTAAACAATTTGAGTAGTATTTCTTTTCAAACATTATATATTTAAATAAAAAAAATATACACGAGTATTAGACTATTATCCCATAACACTAAAGTACACGCACACAAACACGCACACACTACAATATATATATATATATATATATATATATATATATATATATATATATATATATATATATATATATATATATTTGTGTTATAATGAAATAATTCCAGGAGGAAATCCGGGTATGCTTGCTATATTTTATTTGATGATTATGTAATTTCGTGTTACTATTATATATATATATATATATATATATATATATATATATATATATATATATATATATATATACATATATATATATATATATATATATACATATATATATATATATATATATATACATATATATATATATATACATATATATATATATATACATATATATATATATATACATATATATATATATATATATATTATATATATATATACATATATACATTATATATATATATACAGGGTGACCCCCCAAAAAACGGGCCCCAAATCTAATTAGGCCCCTTTCTTAGTATTTCGTTCGAATGAAATGAATTTTGGGGCTTAACTAGTTTATTATATTCACAACATCATATCAAAACACTAGGGGTATTTGGCCTTTTTGTCTCCGTTCTACAGCATGTGTTCTAGATGGACTCCTTTTAGCTCCGTGCATTTCTTGAGGCGCAGAACGAAGTTGTCCATGACGTTCTTACAGACTGAATTGGGAATGGCTCTCATCTCCTCCCTGATGGCTTCTTTGAGTTCCGTGATGGTTCTGGGTTTCCTTGCGTACATTCTGTCCTTAAGATAGCCTCAAAGGAAATAATCTGGGGGGCTTAGGTTCGGGCTATGGGGTTACCACTCAAAATTAGTCTTACGACTGATCACTCGGCCTCCGAAGTTCTCTTTCAGCCAATCTCAGGACAGGTTTGAGGTGTGAGAACTTGCTCCGTCTTGCTGGAACCAGAACTTGCTCATGAGCGACGGGTAGAGGGTTTGGAGCTCACTCTTGAAGGTTTTGAGGACCTCCACATACCGCTCCTTAGTGACTGTCACTGCTGCGCCAGATTCTTCGATGAAGATTGGTCCGATGATGCCTATGACCGAGATTGCAGCCCACACCGTGCAATTAGGAAAGTGCAGGCACTTGGTGGCTACTTCATTGGGTCTGGAGGACACCCAGAAGACATTAGTCTTGGAGTTCGCTTTTCTGTCAAGATGGAAGTTGGCTTCATCTGAGGTCCATAGAAGGTTAAGGAAACCTGGTGTCTCCTCGATCTTATCGAGCATCTTGACTGCCATAGCGCTCCACTGCTTCTTGTCTGAGGTTGTAAGGGTCTTCAGCGTCTGTATTCTGTATGGGTAAGCCCTGATATTGTTCACCAGCACTCTCCTGCAAGTCTCACGGGAGATACCGAGGGACTGACTTCGCTTACGCACAGAGCGTTTCAGACTCTCCTGGAGAGACTCCCCACACTTTCGACCAGCTCGGCTGTCCGCTTCTTGGGACGTGCCGAGTGGCTTGGACTGTTCTCACTGGCAGCGTTGAAGTTCTCCACGGTCCCATACTTGTCGAATGGTCCACCCAGTTCTGAATTCTGCTTTTGGGTGGAGCCTTTTAACATCCGAACTGATGCATGAAACTGTCCTGGGTTTTCTTAAACGAGCCTGTCTTGTAGTAAAATTTAACACAGTGTATTCTTTGTCCCAGCTCCCACTGAGGTCTTGGTGTACTCACAATCGTTGATTCTGCCATGTCCTGTAAATTAAGGGCGATTGGTGAATAAATAAAGGCGATATCACATAATGTGTACATGGGGCCCGTTCTTTTTTAGTCACCCTGTATATAGATATACATAAGGTATAAAAGAAACTGTGTTTCAGACAAAATGTAAAATTGAAATGGAATAAAAGAGAAGCAAATCAACAACTAGCAAAAATATGAACTCATAAACACATATTGAATTGTTCTACAAAAATATTTCAATTGTTAAGACAATCATCATCGGTTGGCAGCAGAACTTTAATTCAAAAAGTTCTGCTGCAATATATATATATATATATATATATATATATATATATATATATATACATATATATATACATATATATGTATATGTTATTTTGAACATTGTTTGCATATACACACATATATATATATATGTACAGATATATACATACATATATATATATATATATATGTACATATGTATATATATATATGTGTATATATATATACATATGTACATATATATATATATATATATATATATAGTGTGTGTCTCCCTCTCTCTCTATATATATACATATATATATATATACATACATATATATATATATATATATATATATATATATATCTTTTACATATATTTTATATATACAGTGTGTATATAGTGTGTAAACAAACATAACTCACACAAAAACTCTAGCCATTTCATGTCAAAATTTTGTTTCATCTCGCCTAGACGAGAATCATCAGACGTTTGCTGGTGGTTTCTAACTGTAGAATGGGATCGCTATCACAATGTTAATCTATATAATACTAAAACTCTATTGTACTTGTATGTTTGCAATCAGCTTTCAGCTTTCCGGTTTTCAACATCCGGTTGCGCATGCGTAAATAGCATCGTCTTCAATCTGTTATTCCAATTCCGTTATTCTCTATTATGATTAACGAACGCATGAAATTTTTCATTCTGGAAATTTTTAAACAATTTCATTTAATTTCATCAAATAGTTTATTTGTTTTCTTCACGGTTAAAAACATTCAACGGGAGGACTTCGTAAAGTCTGTCGCAGTTTCAAAAAAACTCCTCACTTTTAAAAAACAAAAACAAACAAACAAAAAAACAAAACTCATTATTAACATCAACCATACTAGCGGTCGGTGAACGAAACCACCTCCCACTTTCCCTCTCATAGATTTCACCACTACTACTCCCTCTGTTTTCGTTACGTACGCGAGAAAGCTGAATCGGTAAATGCACACATTTCTATTACATTAAATAGTGTTTCCTTTTGTTGTTTTTTAAACAGCAAATACTTGAATCATATGTTTTACACATATTACATCCAAAAAAAAACAATTATAATAAACAGAACGACTCATAGAAATCTATCTATATTCTTTTTTCATTTTAATATACTTTCATAGAAATGCTTCTGTTATGTAAAAAAAAACTATTTTCTTTATGCCACAAGTGTCACGCTCATACATGAATTCCATAGCTTATATAACAAACTGACCCAACGGGTCACGGGTGGTCTAGTATTCTTTAAAGGGAGGAGGGGAACATAAAGAAGGAATTTGGACGAAGTTGTTTATCATTCGCCTCCGGCCCCGGACGGGTATATGGTCACTGGAACCATTAACGAGATTTCAACCACCCCACACACTCACTGACCACGCGTGTCGGGATATGTGATCTACTTGTATAAGGTCTTATAATCTGAGAGATTGTTTTGAATTATAAATTTGAGTAAATTGAAAAAATGTTAATCTATAAGAAAACCAAGTCGTATCTTTAATAAGATACTATGGAAAATTAAGTAGATTTTTTTTTGATATCCGTTATTGCGATAATTTAAATGTCAGTAGAATAATGTTTTTCTTAATGAGGGAAGATATTCGTGGGGAGATATAGAGAAAAAGAAATATATATATATATATAATATATATAAATATATGTGTGTATATATGTATATGTATATGTATGAATATGTATGAATATATATATATACATATATATACATATATATATATATGTATATGTATATATATATATACATATATATACATACATGTGTACATGTGTACATATATATATATATATATATATATATGTGTGTGTATATATACATACATATGTATATATATACATAACATGTGTATATATATATATATATATATATATATATATATATATATATATGTGTGTGTGTCTGTGAATTAGTGGTGGCCAAAATGGCATGCGCTCCGACTACTGAGTCAAATATGACTTCTGTATTGGGGTTCGAATCGTGTGTCCGGCAGGTATTGTCGTTTTCCATCTTTATGATTGCAGGGTGGCATGAAACACGTGTATATGTAGGATATTAGAAAATAATATTTATTTATAAATAATTGTTCAAAGCTCTCGCTAGATGGATCACATTACGTAAGTTGCCAACAGGCTGTCATCTATATCGTAATGAAATACTCTATTCGGTTCCCTTGACGACATGCATATATGACTGCTGAATTCGGCATTTAGACGTAAATTTACTTTGCCATTTCTACGGCAATGCGTGGTGGTCCAACTGCACGCGCTCTGCCTACTTAGTTAAATATTACTTTTATATTGTAGTTTGAACTATGTCACCGGCATGGAATTATCTCTTCTCATACTGATTCAGGATAGCATAAAGCACATGTGTATATCTACCTTATTTTAAAATGATATTTATTAATAAATAACTGTTATATATACAGGGTGGGCCAAAATAAGGGTCCTATCTTTAAATTTGAATAACTTGAATTTGAATAACTTCCACAAAATAAAAGTTAAACTCACCAAACTGTATGTGTGTGTAGACTGACCCTTCCGAGATTTTTTGAAATAAACAAAACAAATTTTAGCCGAAAAACACTTCTTAAAACTTACAAAAACTAAAGTATTGTTTTTTACACGGTTTTGAGTTTTTTAAGCAAAAATAATGTTTTCTAAATGAGGGTACGTTCCTTAGGGCTAATACGGCTCATGCTTGCTTCGGAAGGGTTCCTTTACTTATTCAAAAAAAAAAATTAAAAAATCAATAAATAAAAAAGTTATGAATTTTAAAAAATAGGACCCTTATTTTTGCCCACCCTGTATATATATATATATATATATATATATATATATATATATATATATACAATATACTTACACATACACATACACATATATATGTAAATATCACTATATGTTTGATCTTACTATTGTTTTTATTTACTATAATGATAGCTAAATCTGTTCGGCTATCTTACGGTGACTCATTAACATTGATACTAGATGGATAGTTATATCCCTAAGACTTAATATTCATGAAATATATATTTATCCACAGACACGTGTTTCGCCATTATACAGCGTATCATCGTTACTCACATTTGCAGAATTCAAAATCTCGACCACAGAGGATGTAGTCGAGAATCGCTTCCATTAGGCCGCAGAGGTCTTGCCGCAAATATTTTTTTAACCGCACGTAAATATCTGTTCATTATTTTATATTTTTTTGCGATGATGACAGCTAGATCTGTTCGGCTATCTATTTTCATAAATACACAAAAATATGTATGTACATCAAATACAGTGGGGTGCCACACGGTGTCAGAGAAATAAGTATTCTTTGAGCATTGATGTTAATGGGTCACCGTTAGATAGCCGAACCGATTTAGCTATCATTATGCAAAAAATTAAAAAATAACGGACGAAAATGCAAGAGTGGTAAAAACATCCATAGCCTGACAGTAAAGACACTCAACTACAGTCTCTGTGATCGGGATTTTAAATGTTGCCAAAGTCAGCCCTTCTGATGTACCATATAATGGCGAAATACGTATATGTGTATTATATATACTAGCAAATATATGCTCTCTCCGGTCGCATATTTTTGCTAGGCTGCCGCGTCAGAAATGAATGCTGATGTGTAAACTGATGGAGCCTTAGTCATATTTCTCTGGTGATATTTTTTTTGTTTATAACTGAGAATATTTTTAGATGAAATTAAAGAAAAAATAATTCAACCCCACCCCGATGTTTGTATTAATCGTCACCATAAATAGAAATATTTTTAGTTTAGAAAATTCACAGTTGGGAAAAATAATTTAATTCTTAACGATTGAAAAACGTCTTGCTAATTTTCATAATGCCCTTTCCGAGGTAATCGTATGCTCGCATCTCCTCCACCCAATCGTTTTGCGCCGAATCCACGTAAGAATCTACGAAATAATAAATAATAATAGTTTTAGTTTTTCAAAGAGAAGAATGAAAAGTGTACCGAAAATAAAAGTAACAATAAAAAAATACAGCGAATACGATTCTAAAAACAGTTATTTACTTGCCCAGTAGTAGGTGCCCCCCCCCCCAAGTATCGTCTGCTTGCATTTATTTACACCCAGTCGTTTTGCGCCAAATGTACGTAAGTAATATGTTATGCCTTTCAAAGCGAAAAGAAAATGTACGTGAATTAAAATCAACAATTTAAAACAGAATACTGACCCTAACCGTAACGACGGTGTCAAAGTTAGCGCGGGTCCTAAAGTGGAAAACTAATTTCGTTATAATGTGTGTGTGTGCGCGTGTTTTTTAATAGTAATTTTTAAATCAATTATTATTTTAATTAAACAATTTGAATCAGTGAATTTGTGTTTTAAAACATAATTGCTAATAAGATTAAGACAATAAACAAAGAACGGTTTTAAAAATGAAAAAATAAGCACGGTGAATGCCAGCGTTGTTTACATTTTATTTAACGCGCCGTATTGACGCTGGCTGTTTAATCAGATCGCCATATTTAATTACCGGAGGGAGGGAGGTAAGCACTGATTTAACTGCTAGCGTTGTTAACTACGTAACGCAGTACATGTATGTATATATGTAAATGAAAGAAATCGATTGATAATGGAGTTTATGTATCTGTCTGTCTAAATTATAATTTATAAGTAAGCTTATTAGCGTGAAAAATAGCGTATATATATATGGAAATCTGAAGAAGAAAAATCATGAGTTTATATTTGCGAATAGTAATTTATTAGAAGTTGATAAGCAATTGAGTATATAAATTGAGAAACGCGCATAGTGTTTCTGGTGGTTTTTCTAGCAGTATATAAGGAAGCTGGCGGACTTAGTAAATGACCATGCTACTCTGATGGAGTTTCGGCTTCAGACAGACAGACAGATACATAAACTCCATTATTAATGTATGTATATATATATATATATATATATATATATATATATATGCGTACCACCGAAACATGTATGCACATATGTAACCGATAATGTTTGTATAGATAAAAATGTATACTAAAGAACAACTTTACTTGCTATTGAGCCCTTTTTTTATAAACACTAGAGTTTCAACGGAGTTACATCTACGGAAACTAATACAATATGTACACTATCTATCTATCTATCTATCTATAACCGAGACCCCACGCCTCTTACTCTCCTTGCGACGTGACGCCGTGACGGCATCATCATGTAATGTAATGAGAACCGTCCCGGTGCAGGAATCCTTCCTGACTGTGAACACCTTTTCTTTGGCTCGTGATTTCGTCTGTAGTGGCTGTAAAAAGAAAGATGGCTCGAATCTCCCCCGGGTCTGATGAATGACGACTTCGTGATTCTGTGAAGGCAAGATTACTTAGCAGGATAACTCGATAACAGAATAACTCGACAAACGGCTAGGTCTTTTCACAACAATAATTATTTAATAAAAATGAACGGTGGGTTTTTAACCCAAAGTCTATTCTTCGATAATGGCTTTTTTCTAACTATCTTATCTTCCTTCTCTGTGTGTGTGTGTGTGTGTGAAACTCCCTTTACGAGTGTTAATCCTTAATTAAGTTGTGACTTGTCTATTGAAAACGGTGGGGGGGGGGACACTATTGTTAACACCTCCCAGACAAGAAGCTGTTCGCGCAGCATCTCGTCTGGTGATCCCCTAGCCCGACGGAGACGTCCGTTCTCGACCAATTCCTAGATCTGACTGACTGCGATCGCCTTCTCATCTCAAATAACAAAGACGAAAAACGTATAACTCATACTCTCTCTCTCTCTCTCTCTCTCTCTCTCTCTCTCTCTCTCGTCGTGTGGTACGCGCGATGCTGACTTACCCTCTTTCTTTACCCCATCCCTTCTTCTGTGTCCCCACCCCTCTCGTCGTGTTGTACGACAATTGGGGTGTTCTGGTTCGCCTCTCTCCGACGTTATCTAGATCAAACAATCATCGGGAAGAGGAGGCTCTGACCACAATCAAAAGTGACAGCCCGATCGGCGATCCTATCTCCGCCGCCCGCGCCCGCACACATAGAGCCTGGCACGCCTGCTTTTCCCTGTTGATGTCTCCCCCAGTATTTACGATTAACGGGGCCCGCCAGACATATGGAAATTGTCACTTCTCGGGCGGGCTCGATCGCCACGTCAACACGAGAACCAATTTCAGACTTTTTGGCGCCAACGGCGATTAAGGTCTGGTCAGTCAAAAATATGTACTAGCTCCTAGACTTCCACTTGTCTCTACGCGGGGCCTGATCTCCCCGATGCATTCCAGTGCACCCCGGGGTGCAGACTCCGTCGCTGAAACCACTGTTTCACATCCGCCCAATCCTTATTTCGTGTCAATTGGTCGAAATTGACACCTCCCAGACCGTCACCTTTCTCCACGTGGGGGGCTGATCTCTCCGATGCATATCGGTGCGCCATAAAGGGGGCAGATACGTCGGATGAAATCACTGTTTCACATCCGTCCACCCTTATTTCGTGTCACTTGGTTGCAATTGACATCTCCCAGACCGTTACCTTTCCCCACACACAGAGAGAACAACGGATAATACAATCAAAACAATAATAATCAAAAATTAAGAAAAAACTGTAGCTAAACAATGGAACAAAAAGTTTTCTTTTTCTGTTCTGTTTTCTTTTGGTCTGCCCTTCTTTTTCTCTTTCCAGTCTATTAAAACATCAGGACTACGTATGTATGTGTGTATGTGCGTATGCATTTTGTGGTTTCTGTGTTGGGAGGTGGGTAGGTGACAAAATGAATTATTATGCATGCAATTAAAAGTTTGTTAATACAGATTGGAGCTCGCAACGCCCCTTACAAATTACGTCACCATCACCCTCTCCTCGGAATCAATCTCTACTTCTTCACTGGTCATCCACCCGGATTTCCGACAGGGCAGGGATTCCTGCTCCCGCTCGCGATCTGGGTGAAGTGTACTCAAGGGTAACCCTCCCTCGCTCATGCACTCGGCCGTCGGTGTGCTCGCGCCGTCCAATTTCTCCCTATGTCTTTCTCGCGCCCTTTGTCTTTTCTGCAAAAGCTAACCCTATTATTTATGTGCACAATTCTCACTAACATCGACCAAGCCCTATCGTGCCCGTGTCTAGTTCTACCTTTTAACGTGAATTTTCCCTTCCTGACGGGGTTAATCGAACCCTCAATCTCTCTAAAGCTAACAGCTTGTTACCTTCTGGTTATGCAACGCATTTTAACACATTATAATACTTTCATAACTGTTCGATGGGGTCGACCGGTAATCGCAAACGATTTGGTAATTCGGCTTTAATCTGCCGAGATGATTATATTCGGCGACAAGTGTCTTAGCGATTGCATATCCAACTGTGCACCTGTGCACTCACTCGTCAGTATCAACAACTGAAATTCTCTTGGTACGGACCTGTCTGGTTCGCATACCGTCACTATCATTGCGTCGGCCACCTCGGCCGGATTCTCTTCGTTCCCTTCTCTGGGAAAAACAATTCTCTCAGACTAACACCTTCTTGGCTCACTTCGGCCCGGTGACATTCGATATCGATGCGCCTTCTCTGGCTGCATGCGACAGTAACCCTTTTGGTTCTTCCCTATAACTTCCAATTTCTTCATAATCATTCTCTCATCGCTTCTCGACACTGTCCCTAATTACTCATCGAGTGCCTCTCCCAGCAACGGGGGGCCACTGATTTCTTCTGCTTCGTCTGTATCAACACTATCTATCTTAGATAGGATCTCATATCCTTCTCTTCGCTTATCATTACTTCTGTGCCCTTTCGTAAGGCGCACCACAATCTGTCATATTCACGGTGGTTCGAACATCTGTCGATTACTTCAACCTTCTTTTGCTTTTACAACTCACTATATATCTGCCTGGTCGTTCGGCAACAGCCCATCCAGCTGCAGGTATATTACTACTTGTGATCGATCATTTGGATCTAACCACGACGACCCTCCATCGGTCCCAGTTATGCATCTCTTTCTATCCTTATATGTCCGTTTTATCTCGGGGGGGAGGGCATCCAGGACAACTGTCCGCGCCACAACCACCAGCACCGCACACGCATGGGGGCCCTCCCTGCGCGCGGTGGGGCCAACGAATGCGACACAGCACAACCTCGGCCTCTCCCCCAGGTCCTTGACTATCTTTGGCTTGGCTTTCCTACTATTCTGTGGTGGGGCGTCTGCTCCCCTCTACCGTAACTTCATAGGTAATTCCTCTACCTTTTTGGCTAACCGATTTTCTCTCAGTCCCTTCTGGAGCTGGGCAGGGGGGTATTTTGCCGCTCTCCTCCCACTCGCTGGACTCGTCAACCGACCTAGCAGTCGCGTTTAATTCGATCTCTCTCTACGGGGGGGTTCATTGCTTCTTGCGGTTTCTCATAAACCGGCGAACAAAACCCAAGCCCGTCTTCTTCCCATTCTACCGTAACTTCATAGGTAATTCCTCTACCTTTTTGGCTAACCGATTTTCTCTCAGTCTCTTCTGGAGCTGGGCAGGGGGGTATTTTGCCGCTCTCCTCCCACTCGCTGGACTGGTCAACCGACATAGCAGTCGCGTTTAATTCGATCTCTCTCTACGGGGGGGTTCATTGCTTCTTGCGGTTTCTCATAAACCGGCGAACAAAACCCAAGCCCGTCTTCTTCCCATTTAAATTCGCTATCTTTCACTAAACTTATCATTCTGGGGGCCACCCTACTTTTTATACTCTGTGGGGTGGCCTCTGGGCGCTTCCCTGGTTCTTTACCCCAGTGTCAGGTGGCACACTAAGGTTCGGAATCCTAATTCCTCACCTCCGATCTATGCTGCTGTGCACCACCGACTCTCATGTCCGAACCGACCACACTTAGTGCAGTTCGGTCTAAACGTGCTGCGCGGGCGCCCATAACTTGTGGGACACTCTGCTGCTCTATGCCCCTCGCCCCTGCAGGTCCAGCGGACTGATACCTGCCTGGCCGGTGCGGGCCTATCGTACTCATTTTGAAGGTCCCATGCCTCCCTTCTACGATCGGAGTCTGCCTCCCAATCTTCTCCGCCCCCTCTCTCCATTCGGGGCCCCGGGCTCGCCCTGCCCCCCACCGTTTTCCTTCTCCCAGGCATTTCCTCGCCATTGCCTCTATCTACACGTTCCCCTAGTCTTATACTGTCTCTCGCTAATCTCTGGGCCTCCGCTAGTGTGAGCGGGTGACCCCTCAGTACCTCCCTCTGGGTCTCTCTAGCACCTAACCCGTCTACGAGGGCATCCACCAGGATTGCCTGGATGGGACCCGTATTTCGGATCGCCCCATCCGGGAAGGCCTGAACCGCCAATCCCTGGATTCGTTCGACTAACTCGTCGAGTCCCTCGCCGTTGTTTAACCTTAGCCGGGTCAACTTGCGTACGGCCTCAATCGCGGTTCGCTCGCTGGCGTATTGCCTCACTAGCTGCTCGCGGAGCTCCGTCCAAGTGATCCCCGGGTTCTCTACATACCTCCCCTCAATGAATCTCGACACTGGGCCCCTCGCTCCCTCTAGAGCGAGCAGCACCATCTCGTGATTTTCTAAGCCGTAAATAAAACTTTTCTTTTCGATTACCGCCAACCACTCTCTTAGATCGGCGGAATGGCCTCTGAAGGAAGGCACGCGTATTCCTCCAATCGGTCTCTCTAGTTTTCTGGTCTCATCTCCCCCCATATCTGTCATACTATTTACTAGGTCCTCCTCCGAACCCATTCCCCTTGCGTTCTAGCTTACCACCCCTAACAACAGAACTACCCAAACTGTGTGCAAAGCTTGGACAACAATCGACACACCGACAAAACCGAGCAAGCGAACAAGAGAAATCAACGAGTCACTTACCCCTCTCCTCTGCTGCTACTGTGGTCCCTCGTCTCTGGGTTGGTTGCTTGTTATTTTTCGAGTCCGTCTGGGCCTTTCAATCAATTGACTAAAAGTTCGCGGTCCCAGACCGATCTCAAAGTCTAAAAAACGTTTTTTCTTACAGTCTATCTCTTTTTCTATCTTTCTCTTTTTTTTTCAAACACGGGTGTACATGCCCGTTAAACTGTTTCTCTCTTTTCTTTTCCTTCCTCCTTTTTTTATTCTCTTTTTCAACCACGGGTGTACATGCCCGTTAAACTGTTTCTCTCTTTTCTTTTTCTTTTTCTATCTTTCTTTTTTTTTCCAAACACGGGTGTCGATGTCCGTCAAACTTTTCCCTCTGCCGGTAAAAAAAAATCGTCCGTTGTGCCCGTGGGTTTTTTAAAATTTGTCTGTCTATTTTTTTCTTTTTCCAAGGTGTTTTGCCGGAAAAAAAATTGTTTTCCTTGTGGCCGTGGTTGGCTTTGTTCTTTTCTTCTCCCGAGGTTGCCAGGCACTCCTCACCGTACCATGATCCTAGGTCGCGGCACCATTTATAACCGAGACCCCACGCCTCTTACTCTCCTTGCGACGTGACGCCGTGACGGCATCATCATGTAATGTAATGAGAACCGTCCCGGTGCAGGAATCCTTCCTGACTGTGAACACCTTTTCTTTGGCTCGTGATTTCGTCTGTAGTGGCTGTAAAAAGAAAGATGGCTCGAATCTCCCCCGGGTCTGATGAATGACGACTTCGTGATTCTGTGAAGGCAAGATTACTTAGCAGGATAACTCGATAACAGAATAACTCGACAAACGGCTAGGTCTTTTCACAACAATAATTATTTAATAAAAATGAACGGTGGGTTTTTAACCCAAAGTCTATTCTTCGATAATGGCTTTTTTCTAACTATCTTATCTTCCTTCTCTCTGTGTGTGTGTGTGTGTGAAACTCCCTTTACGAGTGTTAATCCTTAATTAAGTTGTGACTTGTCTATTGAAAACGGTGGGGGGGGGGACACTATTGTTAACACCTCCCAGACAAGAAGCTGTTCGCGCAGCATCTCGTCTGGTGATCCCCTAACCCGACGGAGACGTCCGTTCTCGACCAATTCCTAGATCTGACTGACTGCGATCGCCTTCTCATCTCAAATAACAAAGACGAAAAACGTATAACTCATACTCTCTCTCTCTCTCTCTCTCTCTCGTCGTGTGGTACGCGCGATGCTGACTTACCCTCTTTCTTTACCCCATCCCTTCTTCTGTGTCCCCACCCCTCTCGTCGTGTTGTACGACAATTGGGGTGTTCTGGTTCGTCTCTCTCCGACGTTATCTAGATCAAACAATCATCGGGAAGAGGAGGCTCTGACCACAATCAAAAGTGACAGCCCGATCGGCGATCCTATCTCCGCCGCCCGCGCCCGCACACATAGAGCCTGGCACGCCTGCTTTTCCCTGTTGATGTCTCCCCCAGTATTTACGATTAACGGGGCCCGCCAGACATATGGAAATTGTCACTTCTCGGGCGGGCTCGATCGCCACGTCAACACGAGAACCAATTTCAGACTTTTTGGCGCCAACGGCGATTAAGGTCTGGTCAGTCAAAAATATGTACTAGCTCCCAGACTTCCACTTGTCTCTACGCGGGGCCTGATCTCCCCGATGCATTCCAGTGCACCCCGGGGTGCAGACTCCGTCGCTGAAACCACTGTTTCACATATCTATCTATCTATCTATCTATATATATATATATATATATATATATATATATATATATATATATATAAATATATGTATAGATATAGATATATTTATTAGGGCAAATGAAAGAAGAGAAATAACAAAAAATGTCACAATGACTAATCTATTACGTCTTTAGTTGTTCAAAGCAAGGTATATTCAATTAAAGAATACTTCTTTTCCTTCCTTAAGCCATAACTTTTCAAAGACTAGATTTTTATCATCAGATGTCTACAAATAGATAAGTTGGAAACATTTTATTTTTGTGCATATATATTTACATATCATTTAATATTAGACTACATATTTCCATTCGGACGTAGAACTCTAAAAAAGTCTTACTCTATACTATATATATATATATATATATATATATATATATATATATATATATATATATATATATATATATATATAAAGAGGTGTACTAAAAGCGAACTTTTAGGAAAGGTAAAACCTATTGTGAAAAGTATACAGCTCAATATCCAGGATAGAGCAGGTAGATATGAAGAAGAATGGAAAGGAATTAGAGAAGCAAAAGCCAAATCAAAATTCTTTGAATGTCCTTAACTACGCAGAAATTTTAACCCCTGCAACACCTAGATTTACCTTGTAGGACCATAAAAATAATTCCCAGGGAAACCCTACCATCAGACTAATATGCCCTTCTAAATCCGACCTAGGCATCATAAGCAAGAAAATCCTGGATAGATTTATCCCCACCTTAAAAGAAAAAATTCGTTACACTCTTTCGCAATCCTCAGATGAGGTTACTACTTGGTTCCTTAACCTCATTGATAAGTCTAATCTTAACTTGAGCTTCATAACATTCGATATTAATATGTATTACAAATCCATTTCCCCTATCTTACTTAACAAAGCATTAATCTTCGCTAAAAATAATTCTGACATTACAGACATAGAGATTAAACTAATAATATTAGCCAGAAGATCCCTACTAGAATTTGATAATAAGCTTTGGACTAGGAAGGACACCCCCAATAACTTTGATATTACCTGGTAGGTTTGTAGTTGATGAGAGAATTAGGGTTTAATTTTGGACATTTACAGGGTGGGTTGTATAGGGACGATGCCCTGTTTGTATCTGGGGAGAGATCGAGACAATATAATAACACTATCAAAAACTTGCATAACTTCTTCAAAAACTTTGGTTTGACCATTACAGTGGAACCTGAGAAAAGAATATCCAACTTTCTTGACCTTACATTAGATCTTAACTCGGGAACCTTCAGCCCATACCATAAACCTAACTTAACCCTTTTCTACGTACATAGCCTATCTAACCACCCTAAATCCATCATAAACTCAATAGTCCTCTCAGTATCTAATGGAATCTCTAAGCTATCTGCGAATAAATCTATCTTCGATCAAAATTCTAGCTTCTACAATAATGCTTTGCTAAACTCAGGCTACAATCACAAAATTAAATATAACTGCAACCCCTTACTCAAGTTAACAAATCTTAAGGCATTATTACACACAACATGACAACACACAGAAATAAAATTTTAACCCATCTGCACCTAAGATAATAAAAACACACGCTAATAAGCCCATAGGAACTAACAATATTGATAATCGGGCAGACGCACAGGCGCACAAACAAAGAAAAAAACTTAGAAGAAAGAATAACATCTGGTTTAATCCGCCTTTCAGCAGTAATGTTAAAACCAATATACCTAAAGAATTTTTCCAAATCTTATACAGATCTTTTAAGCATCCCCACAGATATAGCACTATCCTTAACAAAAATTCTATTAAAATATCTTACTCTACTATGCCCAATATTGAACAAACTATCATAACCTCTAACAATAGGAAAATCAAACATATCCAACAACAACCACCCACCACATCCCTCACCACTTGTAACTGCCGTAAACCTAGAGATTGTCCCCTTAACAACAACTGTGTACAGAAGGATGTAATATACGCTTGTACTGTCAAACAATTCCCCCGCTCCACCAATGTTGTGAGTAATCATAGCTCCCATACTCCACCCGAACTCCGTATCTCCCCGCAACCCCAATCCGCTTCTACTCAAAACTCCCACTTATTCAGCCATACCTCTAACCAAGCACACCCAATAATAGATAGTGCCCATGGGCTAACTCACATTTCCCCCATATCCGCTCCACCCCACTTCTCCAAACAACTTTCTTCGCATAACTTGGATCTCCAAACCCAAATCTCATCTAATACCATTAGCAATCTCAATGCAACTATAGCACCACCCTTCAAGATACACACATATATTGGGGCGGCCTCTTTCCCCATAAAGACCCGGATCTCTAACCATGTCTATTCCTTTAAAAATAGTAGCGATAACAGCACAGGCACTTCACTTTCCAATCTAATTAGAAACCTCAATCTTAAAAATACTCCCTATTCACTTCACTGGTCAATACTTAAAAAGTCCAAATCATATACCCCGGGAGCATCCCATTGCCAACTTTGTACTTTGGAAACCTTTGATAGCTACTGCTACTAAATCTAAAAATATTATTAATTCTAAGAATGAACTTATCTCCAGTTGCAGGCATAAACGTAAATTCAAGTATAGCAACCACAGTAATCCCCCAGACACCCCTCCCCCATTTGATTAAATACCCCCCCTTCATCTCGGATCTTCCCTCCTTACATCTCGAATCTCCTTTCCGATAGTTCTAATTCCTGTTGTTCTATAATCTCTGCTTATATCTCCCTCATCCCTTTAACCTTCTTTTAACTTAATAAAATTACCCATAAACTCCGTTAGCTTCACAATTCCCTTAGTTTTAACACCTTTCTTCCACTACCCCCTAAATCATTCCACTTAACTTCCTTAACCGTATAACTTTTATTTGGCTTTCCATTTTCTTTCCCGTTTAACTTCTTTTAATACGTTCGTCCGCTTCCTTTCAACACTTCCAAACTTCATTCCTTTCCCTCTCAACTTGATAACTAACCCACCTTATTCATATTATACCCTAGCCCTTTTATTTACTTGATGATTCGCCTTATCTACTCCTAATCCCCTTTGCACACTTCGATATCGAACTCCTTACTGTTTCCACTGTGCACTCTAATTATCCTTACTTCTGATTAATTCTTCTCACCCTTTTAATAGCCTCGATTATTCCCCCCTTGTTTTACCTCGCCCTTCGCACACTTCTCTCAGACCATACTAAACCCCCAACCCGCCCTCGCTCTACATCTTTTAACCCCCATAGTATTTACTTTTAACTGCGATCTTCACTCTCCCTCTGGCTTAATCTATTGTCACTTCTTTAACCTTGTATGTCTCTTACTTCTTTCTGCGATCATTAACCTATTTAATAATTTTCTTATTTAACCTCCATTAAACTTTTTTGAAAAAATTTCAAAGTTTAATTTTCCTATATCCATAAGAACTAGCGTCCCGTAACAGCATATTTTACTCCAACCCATATCTTTAACCACCTTGGAGATTCCCATTCCGGATATCCTTTCGAAGTCTTTTTTACTTTTTACTTTTTCCTTATTCTAATTCTCATTCTTGAGTTCCAATCTTATCGACTTTTCCCTCATTCTATTATTATTATTTTATTATTTTATTATTTTTTATTTTTTATCGGTCAATCCTTAATTTTACCTGCGAGCCTAAGACAAATCTTTTTATCTCTTTTTCATTTTTTATTTTCTGATTTCTACTTTTAATACTATTTTTATCTTTATTTTTTATCTTTACTTTTTTAATTTTTAATTCATTTTTCTAGTTCTACCCTTCAAATATATTTTGCCTCATTGTTTATTTCTAAGGTCATCTGATTAAACATCTAAACCCCAAACTCTGTTCTTAAACATATTCTGATATTTTAACTCCCTCTCTTAACATTCGTTAACTCACCCCACTCCTTTCTTCCCCTTTTCTAGTTGAATCCTAATTCGCGCTAACATCCAATTTCAACTTTATGCGACTCACCCCCCACATTCACACTCTTAGTTTTAACCGCACTCTTTCACCGCATTCCGCTTCCTTTCTCCTCCCTCGTACCCGTCCCTTTCTCCTCCCCCACACCCCTTACCCGTTCTTCCCCTGCCTACTGGTCGCATATTATGTTTTTGCTTTTCTTCATTTTAAGCCGGCTTCCTCAACAGGCTAGCTTTAATATTTTTGCTGCCTCTTTTTCCCACTTTAAAACACTTTCCTTTGTTATCTCTGCCCAGGAAGTATTTTTAATGGCGAATATTTTCCACCTCAATCTTCTCTGAGCCTGCCAGCATCTACGAGCATACCTCTTATTGGACTGTTTACCCTTTGGATTTTCTATTTTCACCGTACCTGAAGTTGTGGCTCCTTGGAATTTAACTCTGAATCCTCTCTCATTACATCACGTGCCTTTAACGACCTACCTATCTACACCTTATTCTCTCCGCTGGACTTTTCGACACCGGACTTTTTAGCAATCGGGCATTTGCTTGCATTCGGGCAGAGTTTTGCCTTGCGTTTCTTTCCCTACAACTTTTATTTCATTTTTTCAAATTTTAAATCTTGGCCATTGCAAACTTATCTATCCCAGCGACTTCCTCTGATGATAAGATTTTGATCTTTGAAAAGCCTGGCTTATGGAAAATTTAACTTGAATAAATAGCTTTTTTGCGGAATATACTTTTGCTCTGAGCTATTGAATTGAATTTTGATTTGGCTTTTGCTTCTCTAATTCCTTTCCATTCTTCTTCATATATATATATATATATATATATATATATATATATATATATATATATATATATATATATATATGTATATATATATATATATATGTATATATATATGTATATATATATATATATATATATGTATATATATATATATATATATATATATATATGTATATATATATATGTATATATATATATATATATATATATATATATATATATATATATATATATATAATATAATATTATAATATACACGCGTCGTTGAAGACCACAGAGTTTTCTTCTTCGCTATCTTTCTTGTTAATTTCTCGACGCAGTTGGTGTTAATTGGTGAAGTATGACACCTAACGTTGTATCGTGGGCCATTCCTCGAGCGCTTTCGGTGTCTCGACCATCTTCAGGAGGCTGTGTCTTGTTATTTCTAAGAGCTGTATTTATAGTGTTATTATTAGTTATATATCTATTAATTTACATATGTATATATATATATATATATATATATATATCTTTATGCGTTTATTTTTATTTATTTATTTATTTTATCGTATTTTATTTTATTTTTTTTATATCTATTATTATTATTATTATTATTATTATTAGTAGTAGTAGTAGTAGTAGTAGTAGTAGTAGTAGTAGTAGTAGTAGTAGTAGTAGTAGTATTGTGTATTAATTGTTGAAGACTAATAAGGCGTTAGTACCGGTGGTGAATGCTATTTTATTAATTATGGGTTGTACTTTTTTATGTGTAGGGCTTCCAAGATTTTTGTCTGTTGATGCAGTTGTTTTCATGCATGAGCTTAGTGTTAGTTGTTAATGTGTCTGAGTTCGGTTAGTTTTATGTTTATTTATGGGTGGTAATGTGTCGCTAAAGGGCGCTAGTATCATTTAAGTGATGCAGGAGAGGGTTGTAGTTGCATGGCCAATATAAGTTCTGAGTTTTCTGCTTGGGTCTTGGGGAAACATTCCTCGAATGGGCATTGGAACAAATACAGTACGTTTGTTTGGTTTAGGGGGGGGAGCTAGTAGTGTTATTATTTTTTATTATTAAGTTAGAAGTCTTGAATTTAGTGTAGTAAATTATTAGTTTTATTTATTGTTGTTGATCGGCGGGTTTAGTATGTCGGTTTATTATGTTGCTTTTTCGTCGAGTTTGTAGTTAGAATGTATTTGGTTTTCATAGTACAAGGAAAGAGTGTCATTTTTGTTTTGTGTTTGTCTGATTCTTTTGGTAACATAGTTTTATTATTTGGCCAACAATTCTGTTGGGGAAATTGTTATTTACTAGGGTTTGTTTAATGTTGGTTAGTTCTTTGTAGAATATTTTATTGGATGAAGATATCGTGTATGCGCGGTTGATGAGGTTTTTTTTATAAGGGCAGTTTTATATTTGGGGGAGGGGGGCATTCGCTATGGTAGTTGAGAAAATTAGGGTTGTTGTTCGTGGTTTTTTATATGTGTTGTTTGTGTATTGGGCAGGATTGTTAGAGTCGATAATAACGTCGAGGAAGGGGATTTTGTTGTTAGTATTTAGTTCATGTGTGATATTTATATATATATATATATATATATATATATATATATATATATATATATATATATATATATACTATCTTTCTATTTAAATACAATCTAAAAGTATCTACCTGTGCTATTACGAAAGTTTGCTACATCATAATGTCAGTATTTAACATCATAATTGGTCAAATTTTACAATGACGCCCATATACTACACATAAATAATTTTGCAGTGTAGATTTACGTCCATCCTAAACTTTTTATTTACTTTTACCGTTTTAATTTAAGCGAAAAATACGTCAACTTGTTCTTAATTTTATAAGGTCTTCAAAGTTCGGAGTTTGGAGAAGGACTTTCTCCCTCGGTTTGCTGGCAATTTCCTTAAACTATGAAACTGTGATCGATCTACCTATTCCAATGTGCTCATCCCCTCATTCAACGATATCAATATCGGGTTGTTATTATATTACAATTTTTGACTCCATGCAAACGTCCTCTGTGGGACTGTCAATGTAGCCATATATATATATATATATATATATATATATATATATATATATATATATATAATAATGGTAATAATCCAGGTGAAAAATATCCACAGGGTGGTAATCCAGAGAATTTTAATAAAAATTTTATAAAAAGTGCTCAATATCAAAATAGAGCTTTATATATGATAATTTTATTTACACAGACATGTACAAAATCTGCGACACTGGCATGTCGATGTTATCGATCAACAGTTACTATAAACTGAGATCTCATCAGGCAGAGTTAGAATCCGATCTTAACCTCAGATCATATTTGGAGAGAATGAAGTGGAGGGATTCTCTATAACATCGACATGCCAGTGTCGCAGATTTTGTACATGTCTGTATAAATAAAATTATCATATATATATATATATAATATTTGTCATTGTTTATTATCTATGTACGTATACGTTTCGTCCTTTTTTAATCGGGACTCATCAGCATAGAAAAATGACTATTCACTACCGGTCATGCGATTCGAAACCTCAGATTACAAGTATTTTTCAACTCAAATCCGACGCCTTAACCACTCGGCCAATTTTAAATAGCATATAAACGGTGATAATTTTAACACTTTATCGGCGGGTTTAACGTCCAGAGCGTTCTACTTCTTTTTAGGGAAGGAACGATGCATTATGAAGCTAGTGACGTCAAGCTGTGTTAATACCACACTTACAATGCTCTACTTTTTCGAGGAGCGACAAATAATATATATAAACTCACAGGCATGCATATATACACACGTACATATTAAGTTTATAGTACATAAAAGTAATCCATGGACACGTGTTTCTAGCTCACAGCAGTCATCAGCACGCCTAGGAACGGTTCGAAGATTTTATATTGATGTATATAGTCCAGCGTCTTACAAGTGGACCACGATGACCTGCCTAAAAATATGTACGATTCTTATAACGTAAATACATTAATTTTAGAAGTTCACGTGACAAATACAGGGTAACCGATAAAATATTAGTCATGAAATCGTTAATAAAATTCACACTCTTTTCTGCAATCCAACTATCTCTGATAATACAGAAACTGGGTCGATGTGTAATAGAAGGAAGGTTGCGTGTTCACATCACGTCGGGGTCACCATTTGTAATAGAAGGGGTGTTGGTCCCTTCCTTACATTTATCTCACGAAATGAATTGAACGAACAACAACTGAGTAACAGGCAACATAAAAGGGTTTATTTTCCAGAGTGTAGGAACTATGTCCCAGTGAAGAAAAGAGGCTGTCGGGTCGTCAGCAAATATATTCCCAGTGGAGATGGCTGCTTCAGAAACGAATAAGGGGAAAGGCAGGAGAGAGATGTTTCTTCGTTGCTGGCCGATTTCTCTCTGCTGAATTCTTCAACTGACCAGGTGGTAGAAAATAGTCCATCAGGGGACAGTTGATATCAATACGCCCTGCAAGCCGATTGGTCAGTGTATGACCAATTTGCTCACAGGGGACGAGAAGAAATAGATCCTATTTCAGTCCTCTACAGATGCATGACTTCCCCACAAAGTTTCAGTCATAAATAGCCAACAGTATTTTTTGTTTTATCGACGTTCAATTATAAATACGCCAAACAGCCCGATTTTATTGAGATAGAGCTGAGTATATTAATTGTATAGTAAAATATGGTTTAATCATTTTCAAATCATATTCCAAATATACAGTATACTTACATGTATTAAAGTTGTTTAAAGCTTTTTTAAATCGATATTTATTTTTAGTCATACGATATTTAAACAGCGACTCTACTGAGAACTGAAATATGTACTTAAAAATTAATTAATATGTATATACGTATATATATATATATATATATATAAATATATATATATATATAGTGTGTAGATTTCAATTTTGTGTTGAGAATCTGAATAACAGAGCTCAATGTAATTTAAACAGAGCAAAACAGAATTATAAAAAGAAAAAACTATACACACATTAAGGTTGTACACATTATAACTTATTTCTACCCTTTGGTTTTTTGACGTGGTTGTTTATACATCTGAGGAGACCTAATTAAGGGGTCGAAATAAGTTATAATGTGTACAACCTTAATGTGTGTATAGTTTTTTCTTTTTATAATTATATATATATATATATATATATATATATATATATATATATATATATATATATATAGAGAGAGAGAGAGAGAGAGAGAGAGAGAGATAATTACATGTTCTATTAAGTGCAACGTAATGCACTATTCTTGCTTAGAAAATTGAAGACTATGAAAAGCAACGCTGTTTCTATCGCCAGTAAAAACAATAACAAACTACGTAATTTTATATATTTAAGCGATAGAAAAGCATGCTTATTTAGGGCAAGCTGTCATGGTCCAGTGGTAAGATGGCAGACTACAGACAATGATATCGAGGTTCGATCCTTGTTTTGGATGCTGATGACGGCTGCCTTTTCAATTACTATTATATATATATATATATATATATATATATATATATATATATATATATATATATATATAATAGTAATTGAAAAGTCAGCCGTCATCAGCACCCAAAACAAGGATATATTTATATATATATATATATATATATATATATATATATATATGTATATATATATATATATATATATATGCGACAAACTGTCTAGCCAAAGTCTAGTTGAGTATAATTCCTAATTTCGCATGTTCGAGAATGAAACTTACTTTTGTAAATAAATATTCCAAGACTAGTAATGCAATCGACTGGCCATTTTGCATAAATCTTAGCCGTGTTGTTTTCATGTCCATCGGCCTCGAACTCTCGGATTTAAAGAAAATGATTAGAGGGGAAATCGACGCAGATATTTCTCAGAATTAGACGGAGAACCTTGCAAAAATTCTTGGAACGACTCCATCAATTTATTACTAACAATTGTCTTATACAATTTATAAACCTATTAAAACAAAACTATTTTTATTATTTACAAATATAAGCAGGTGTCTTTTTTATAGATAGTATTAGAACTGGTAAGGTATTCAGATAATCCCTATTCATTTCAACAGATCCGATTTGTAACGATGTATGTGGTGCGTCGAAAAGAACCAATAACAGGCCGCCTAGCAAAACTAGCTTGCCCAAAGAGCCCATGTGCATTTGAGAAAAATCATTTTCATTTTGTTCTGGCATTCATAAAAGCAAGTTGAACCTTTGCAATGCTCCTGACGTCTACAATAGACGTTTATAACTTGTGAGAAAGCAAGACTGATGCATCACCACAAGTACATCTACCAAAAAAACAAATGTTTACTCCTCACCCATATATATTCACGGGATAATATGAAAGAACTTTAATACTGATATTTTAAGATAACATCAACTTACAGATAAATAGGAAAATTACCAGTTATTTGCCAAACAACACATCTTTCTTTCTTTCTCTCATCTTTTATCTATAGTATATCTTATGTGAGCGCGAGAATTATAATGTTGATATAGATCAGTGGCTAGCATGAAGGATCATAGCGGATTGTATCACTATAACAAACTACAAAAAACCTGTTATACTGTCATTTTGATGATACCATCAAATTATAGATAAGCACACCACTTACCAGTTATTTGCAAAACAACACATGTCTCTCTCTATCTCTTTCTATCTTCTGTTATTTCCAGTGTATCTTATGTGAACTGGAGAATTATGACGAAGATGTGGAATCAGTGGCTAGCAGGAAGGATCATAGCAGGCGTTTTAACTGTGTTTGTAAAGCGAACAAAACAATTCTGACATCGTGTTCGAACTTTTTAGAATTCAAAAGGAAGGATAATACATGAAATCGACGCAATTTCTCCTGAGAATGTGACGGGAAGTCGTGGAGAATTTCTGGGAAGGACTCTACCAATTTATTACCAATACGTGTCACAATTTTTCTGATACAAACTTTTTAACCCATTAAATACAAACCATTGTATGTACTCCTTAGAAATATAATCAAGTCTTATCCTTATTTCCATTAGAAAGTGTGAGCTATATTTTTAATATAACGAATAACAAGCATGCAAAAATAATTTTCTTAAATTATAAACCAGGAAAATACACTACAAATTAATACAATTATAAAAGTATGAAACAAGTTATTATTGTTAGCAAAGTAAATAATAAGAAAATTGTTACTTTATGTTCGGGGGCACGATTTATGTTCGGGGCATCATTATTAAAAGAGGTCACTGATACACTTTTTAAACCCATTAAAACTGTAGCAGTTACCTCCTCCTTTCAAAACATAACTACACCGTGTCCAAAACAAGAACGCTAGTGTCAGCGTACTCCTGTCGAGGCATGTGAAGAAGAGAGATGGATTTTCCGTTTGCAACGGTTTTTATAGTCAGAAGGGCAGATAACTCTGGTGTCGCTTTACAGTGCCACCTGTCGGTGAAAAAGTGACACCTACCGGCAAACCGGTAGGTGTCAGTTTTTCACCGACAGGTGGCACTGTAAAGCGACACCAGAGTTATCTGCCCTTCTGACTATAAAAACCGTTGCAAACGGAAAATCCATCTCTCTTCTTCACCAGCCTCGACAGGAGTACGCTGACACTAGCCTTCCGTTTCACTCTTCTCTTCTGGTCAATTGGCCTCGGCAGAACGACGTTAATACACTAGCGCTTCGTCTCACGCTTTTCTCTTGAACTGGTCCCAGCATAACAACTACCAACACACGTGGTCAAACAACGGTAAGAGTTCTCAACTCATTTTCTTTGTGTACGGCTTTCAAAGACTTTTCCTACGCCGGATTCATTTCTTCTTATACCTTTTCAAGAACTGTTTTTCCATCGACACACATGCATGCATCACACACTTCATCATTCCACGTACACACACGTTCGATAAACGTTATTTGAACTATCTCCTTTTGTTTGTTAATTATTACTCTGTCTTTGCATGCTACATTGCTTGATTCAACTGTGCACGTTTATAATCGGGGGAACACGACCACTCGGTCCCGTAACAATTGGTGACCCCGACGTGATAGCTTTGTTGTATGTGGCGGAGTAATTAATTTCGTACTAGAACTATAAAAAAAAAAAAAACATTTCTCGTTTTTTCTTCCGTGGTGAAACGAATTACGCACCCATCTTTTTCCTTCTTTTTTCTACCCACGTGGTAGAAATATACAAACAAACAAAAGAAAAGAGGCCGCCATTTTTCCTGGCCACGTGGAAATACCCAAACAAAGAAAAACAAAAACATTTCTCGGCTCTCCCCGAGTATAAAAAAAAATTACAATTTCATTTTTTCTTCTTCTCTTTCTCTACCCACGTGTCGGAAAATTATATACAAAGAAAAAGACAAACTTTTGCCAATCCTTCTTTTTTCTTTTTCGACGAACAAAAGGACCTTACAAGACGCCACTTCCTTTGTTTTGGACACGTGGAGATAAAAAGAAAACAAAAGAAAACAAACGCTCACGCTGCCCATCTTTTTCGTGACCACGTGTTAAAAAAAAAATTTTTTAAATGCCGCCACCCCTTGCCATGACCACGTGTTGATAAAAAAATTTTAAAAAACAAAAAAAACGCCATTTTTATCTCTCGGACCACGTGGAAATGAAAATTCAAACAAAAAAAAAAAATACGAATTTATTTTCTGTTTCAACAACAAGCAAAAAAGGAAGCTGCCATCTTTTTCCCTAACCACGTGGAAATGAAAATTCAAACAACAAAAAAAGAAAATACGAATTTTTTTTTTCTTTCTTTTTGACAACAAAGAAAATAGAAGCCGCCATTCTTCCTCTACGTGGAAACTAACATTCAAGCAAACTAAAACGAAAACAAAAAACGTCATTCCTCGTGTGAAACAAATTCCGTGTGTGAAACAAATTACGACTCCATCATTTTTTTTTCTTTTTCCTTTCTACCCACGTGTTGGAAATATATATATAAAGGAAAAGAAAACTACAAAACGACCAACACACGATGACAAACACGAACAACATCACCCTTCAAGGCCTACCAACAATCTTCAACACAAGATGAACAACCACATTTTCCCGGACATTCATCAAGCACCAAACATTTCCGGACATCACTGACGACACTATGGAAGAAATCAC
>OY744525.1:120124294-120326794 GCA_963556195.1 Sepiola atlantica | reverse complement strand
ATGAAGTTTAGCATTTACTAGGTGCCGTACTATCGCCATATTGATTAAGGATTCAAAGATTTTAGCAAAGATCGACAGCAGACTGATTGGGCGATAGTTCTGAGGATCGGTTCTATTCCCAGAACTCTTGTAGACTGGTACCACAGAGGCAATTGTCCAGCTATCGGGGACGCAAGATTCAGCTAGACATTTATTGTAGAGTTTGGAGAGGACAGGGGCCAGTTCAGCAGATCATTTCTTTATTACTATTACAGGTATAAGATCAGGCCCACAAGCTTTGGAGGTGTAAAGGTTTTTTATGATGTCTCTGACCTGGGATGGGGTGATGACCAGATTATCAAGTGTGGATTTGGTCAGCAATGGGAATTTTGGGAGGGGGTGGTTATCTGAGTTTAAAGTAGAGTTAGAAGCGAAGCGTTGGGCAAGTAGTGCAGCCTTATCAGTGGCCGTGCAAACGACATCATTGTGGTTTGATAGTGGGGGAATCGTTGATTGACCATTATTCACTACACTATTCTAGATTTTCAAGAAATCACGAGTACCTACTTTCTGTGACATGATGCGTTTTTTTGTTAACTCATTATACCTTCTCTTTGCTTCACCTATCATGGCCTTGCAATTATTTCTTGACTCTATGAATTTATGTCTATTAGTAGCTGACTTATGGCGGCCGAATTTACAGAATGCTTGTTGCCTCTCAGAAATGGCAGCTGCACATTCCGAGGTGAACCATTGGGGAGAGTGAGGCTTGCTATAGAATTTTCGCATGGGGACATAGGCTTCAATGTCTGCTTTGACCCATTCAGTTAGTTCGTTTGCACACTGGTTGAGAAGGTTTCCCTCCATGTGGCGTCGCTGATGTGATCTCTGATTGACTCAAAATCAGCCTGCGCGTAGTATCTCGTTGTTTTGAGCAACGGTTCATCAGCTTTTGGACGACTTTTAAGGGTGATATGTACCATTAGCACAATGTGATCAGCATTCCCAAGTGGGCTATGAGTTTTCGTCACACAAGCCTCGGGAATTGAGGTCAAGAAAAGTTCTAGAAGTGAGGCTTGTTGGTCCACTCGATCGGGGATGCGGGTCGGAAAATCGACAGTCTGAGAGAGGGAGTGAGCTAAGGAGAAATTATACGAAGAGTTGCCGGCTGCGTCAGTAATGCTGGGGAATCCCAACCAGTCACGGTGGTGGGCATTAAAATCCCCAAATACATGTATCTGGGCATTCGAGTCAATTAAGAGTGCTCTATCTATGCTTACAGAGACAGAGTTTAGCAGAGTGCAGTCCTGGGTCGACGGGGAACGGTATAAGAAATATAAGTAGCTGACGCTGTGATGTAAAGTCAATCTAAAGCACATGTAATCGTGGTCATCCGATTCTAGCATATGTTCTCTAGGTTGGGGGGTTGTTCCGAACAAAAAACTCCTAGCCCGTGCATATATCTGTCAGAGTCTTTACGGTATAGTGGGAGGTAGTCAGTCATGTCAAAGTGGTGAGAGGAGATTGAGGATTGAAGATTAGTTTCACTTAGAGCTAGGATATCCGGGGAGTTTGTCAGGAGAAAGGTTTCTACGTCGTTGATGTTGGTTCTAAGTCCCCGGATATTGGTGAATGCGAGCCTCAAGGGCGGAGGCGAAAGTGTTTTTGTTGGATGTCTGGTTTAAGTTTGCTTTTATTTCTTTCTAATGACATGTTTGTTTTGATTATAGAGTGGGTTGGCCAAGGTGGGTACTTGTTTGGTGCCAATAAGCTCACACAACCAGTCAATTAGTCTCGACCTGGTCCATGAGGGTTGTGGCCTCGGGAAAGCCCACCGGAGATAATTGCAGGGTCCCTTTCCATGCGCGACATTGCACATACAACTACCCACGGTATTATGCAACTCATGATGGAGCAGCCGTTCCTGGCGCTACCCAAGAGTTTGGGCTCCTTCCTATCAGTCGGAAACAGCAGCCAGACAAGCTGTCTAACCTGTACCCTCAACCTGTCGGAACAGGAGAGACCCAGACTGGTCATGTAAGACTTAGTGACGAGAAAATTTTCTCCAAGTTGCCCAAATAGAGAGAAGGAGAACGGCGTTCATTGTCCTAGTAAGGAAACAAGGCTAGGCACTGAGTGTTTAGAGGGGTCTCTGTGCTGTTACCTCTGCGCCTGACTAATAAACAAAGAAGGAGTTCAAGGGCCGGCGATAGGCAGAACCTATCTACTCCTTAGATAGGATATATATATATATATATATATATATATATATATATATATATATATGTGTGTGTGTGTGTGTGTGTGTGTAGATAGACAGATGGATAGGATATATATATATATATAAATATATATATATATATATATATATATATATGCATAGATAAATAGATACGATATGTATACATATATATATATATATATATATGTGTGTGTGTGTGTATATATATATATATATAGAGAGAGAGAGATAGGATATATATATATATATATATATATATATATATATATATATATATATATATATATAGTAGGAGTTTGAAATCTCAGAACACGTTTTTTGAGATTTGAAACACCTACCATTTGACAAAGAGGTCATCCTCGAAATATATTATTTATCGCTCCGCGCTCCTCGCTCCAAAATTATTTGTTTTATTTTTCTTTTAAACATTAGTTTTTTATTCAGCAATAAACAAAAAAGAAAAGAAAGTCTCAGAGTGTACTCTGAGTAATTTTTAAACATCATATATGGTAAATGTATATGAGGTAGGGAGAGAGAGAGGGAGAGGGAAGGAGAGACAGGGAGAAAGAAGGAGAACATTTGAAGTTTTCAGATTTTTACATCTCTCTGTTAAATTTTTAGTGAGACAGTTTTCTTAAGGCAGAAGACAGACAATTTGGCACCAAATGTCATTAAATGCGTCAGTGAGTCTATAGATGTCTTTCAAGTTATTTTCTTATGGATTGAATAAATAAGCCAATTTTTCTTTTAATTCGTGTTTTTAAATAAAGAATTTTATGTTCAATTATACGATAGGGGCCGTTGGATTTTCTCGCCCATTTCGCTCGGTATTCACCCAAACGTTCGATAAAATCGATTGGGGTGGGGGGAGAAATGGTACATTTTGTCCTGACAAAAAATTCTAATTTATTTTTTAGCATATATCAAATTGAACTTTTATACCACATTTTTACCCGTTGTCTTTTCGGCGACAGTTTTTGTTATTCTTAAATTCACAATGAGTATGTTTTAACTTTTTCAAGTTTGCTTTTAAATTCATTAAATTCCGTTAAAATTTTCTTTTGTAAATAGAATGTTCAAAGTCTGTTTTTTGTGTGTAATAAAATGTTAAAGCAGTAAAAATATCTTTAGTCCAAGGAAAAAATATATTAAGTCACAGGAATAACACTATAAAAACCAACATGGCAGCCAGCGATTAAAACCTGGAATTAAAGTTAGATTCTCAACACTTTAAAAAGTAAATGAGAATTTTATTTCAGGACCAAAAATGCAATTAAGACCAACAATCAGTTTCATCCAAAATGTGGGCGAATACCAAGCGAAATGAGCGAACGAAAACAGCGGCTCCTATTCTACAATTAAACCAATGTTTAAACTTAATTAAATTAAAGAAAATATCTTAAATTTTAATTTAAAAAAGCAAATAATTAGACTTTCTTAGTAATTTGGTTTTTTTTAGAACCGAAAGTAGATTAGAAATCTATTATCGAATATTAAAATTGTAAACAGTTTTCTTTTGTAAGAGATTTCAAATAAAGACGTTTCACCTTTTTTTTTAAATTTTTAATTTTAATAAATGTTTTTGCCCGACTTAGGAAAACTTGTTCCAGTTAATTTTTCTTTGGGGGGGGGGAGAGGGGGAGGGAAAATTTCACCCGATATTTTTTCAACTCCCAAGGTTTTTTATTCAATCTTTAAAAAATAAACTTCATTGGTTTTTTTATCGACTCACATTTACTATAGAAAAAAATGGATGAATCGATTTGTTTGAAAGTACTTGCGCGTTTCTCTGTTATAAATAATAATATACATTATACAATAAAGTTACGTTCGTAAAACAAATAAATATTAAACAACAACACGACGAGTAATGTTGCCCTGGCTGTCCCTCCTCTTCCAGAGAAATATTTTCTTTAAAATGAAAATAATCATGTTTACAAATAAAACTTTATTTACTTAAAACAAATTTAAATTCCATTCCAAAATAAATAGAAAAAATATCGGGTCTAATTTTCCTTTCCTGAAAAAATAGGTTGTAAATGTAATGAAAATTAAAATTGTTTAAAAATACTTCAGGGATTTTTCTATTTCTATTTTATACCTCAGGAAACGAACATTTACGTATAATCTTATACTTTGTCAGACATGTTCTCCTATAACTCTCAAAATATTAGCGAGATTTTGTCAAATATTATCTTACGGTCTTACACTTAAAGTAACATCCCAACCCATATTGACGCGATCCTTTGACGCCCACCCCCTATCCTTCGACCATCTATTGGCAGAATAGAATGTTTATGAAAGAAGGTATATTTTCATTATGGAGCGCTGAAAAAGAGCCGTTTTTTTTATAAGAGTTGGAGCAGGAGCGGTTTTTTTTTAAAATGGGGAGCGTGAGAGGAGCCAGCTCCAATTTTGGGCATTGGAGCAGGAGCGGGAGTAGCCCCAAAAGTAGTGGAGCGCGTAAAGCCTTCCCAATTGCAATCATGTTTAGATCTTACATCTCATCAGGTCACTTTTAAAAAAATTGTCTCATCTTTTGTTTTTGCTAGGGATGAGCCATCCTACCGGATACCAAACATTCACCCGCTATTTTAGACACTCCATTCGATAGATCTTTTTAAGATTCTAACCGTCCTTTTAAGTACAATTGGTTGTATCTCTCTTGCGCTTTGTTCACCGGGTATATTTGCCAGGTAGTTTTGGAAATTCTTTTCCATTAGTTTGGTTGCTTCTACAATTACTGGGATGATTCAGATCTTCCTAATCTTCCTGTTTCTTTTCATGTCGTACATACAACCTAGGTATTTCGTAATCTTTTCCCTTTCAGCTCTGTTAAAGCCAACATCATTAGACACACTGACTTCAGCTAGGGTTGCGACATCTCCCTTTTGTCTTATATTACAATGTCAGGTCTAACAGCTCCGTTTTCTAGATATGTAACTATAGGGGTTGCATAGTAATAGTGGATAGTGTATAACTTATTTCCAACCGTTCGTTCTGGTATATGGAGGGCTTGAGAACGCTTGTTGCCACGTCAAGTATTTTTTTTATTATTATTGTTACGAAAACATCAACTTACAGATAAGTTTCACAGATACCAATTATTTGCAAAAGAACAAATTTTCATTCTCTCCTTCTCTCTTCTTTTATTTGCAGCAACATGAAAGTTCTTAGATTAAAAAAAGTTGTCTCTGTTCTTTTCTCCAGTCGCTGTCACGTTAACTTCTCGTCCTATATATTTATAAAACTACATATCTAATTAGAAAAAAAATCAACAAACTTAATTTTCCCGTTAAAAGTGTTCGATATTTTATTACATAGATTAAGATTTAAAGAACGAAACAAAACATAAGCCTTACATACTAAGAGAGAGCCTCTCTCTGAGTTAAAACAAAAAAACAAAAACAGTTGACACCATGTGTTGTTTCAATTTAACTTGATTTTTATGTTTGACCAATTTCTACCTCTCCACAAAATATCTCACTCCTGACGCAATCTTCTACCTGTATAAGAGCCAGATAGGTCCTAAGATAGAGTACTGTTGCCACATCTGTGGAAAGGTCTTGTTCACAGAAGAGACGTTTCTGCCTTGGTCTAGTACAAATGCGCCTATAAAATCAACCGGGTGGGGATGTTCTTTTCTCTACAACCTCTTTCTCACAGAAGAGACGTTGCTACTCTTTTGTATATCTTTATTTTCACGGTAGGTGCTCGACTGAGCTCCAATCTCTGTTTCTCAACAAAATATCGTCTAGTTACTGTCACTTTAAAAAGATGTCATTTCTTCATCTTTGTGCCGTAAGCTAAACAGAGATTCCGTGAGTAGAGTTTTCTTTCAAACAGCTCTCTGGAACGCAATAACACGGAGCTGCTTACTAGCTGACTACAACATAATTGGATGACATTTGACGCGCCAAAAATAATCTGGCAGCCAGTGTTCTTCCAGCCCTTCCAATTTTCTGATTTTTTTAGCGTGCTACTCAGCCAAAGTGTAGTATCTGTTCCGATGGATACTGCACCCCATAGACTGGTATTGTCTTGGCCTTCGGGTCTTGATTTACGCCGGTCAATGGGTCTGTCCTGTTCAGTTCTGGGAGGTCCACCTTCCCAGGCTTTGCCTCCCTCTTTGGGGAGGAGTAAGTTTATTGCTTACTGCCTGAGTCGCCCCTACCGGGGAATGCCGACGGGGCTGCCCAGACAATTTTTAAACCCCACTTTCCCCGACCCGACCTTGGGTCACATCTTACTTGTGGGAGTAAGATTGAAACTGGCCTTGTGCCTAACTCCTGGAGAGGAGTAAATCAATACTCAGCGCCAGTTTACTTTCGTGGCTTTTTGGCTAAGATCAAAGTGTAGTATCTGTTCCGACGGATACTGCACCCCATACTGGTATTGTCTTGTCCTTCGGGGCTTGATTTACGCCGGTCAATGGGTCTGTCCTGTGCAGTTCTAGGAGGTCCACCCTCCTAGGCTTCGCCTCCCCTCTTTGGGGAGGAGTAAGTTTATTGCTTACTGCCTGAGGCGCCCCTACCGGGGAATGCCGACGGGGCTGCCCAGGCAATTTTTAAACCCCACTTTCCTGATTCGACCTTGGGTCACATCTTACTTGTGGGAGTAAGATAAAAACTGGCCTTGTGCCTAACTCCTGGAGAGGAGTAAATCAATACTCAGCGCCAGTCCTGATCATTCTCGAATTTTATTTTCCCACCTTATTCTTTGTCTGCCCCACCTTCTTCCTCCCAAAATTGTCTTTGCGAGACATGATGAGTGTGTGACTTGGCCGCATCACTTCATTCCCCTCTTCTTCACAGTGGTTAGTAGATCTTCATATGCTCCGACTGTTGGTCTGAGTCTGTTGTCCATTTCCTTATTTGTAACGTAGTGTTTGTATGAGATACCGAGGATCTTTTGAAAGCATTTTATCTATGTGTCCTGAATCCCTCTCTATAGGTCCACAGTTAAGGGCCACGGCTCACACGTATACAGAAATATGAAGATGGCCAGTCGCGCATTAACTTTTCTTTTAGTTTAATGTGATGTTTCTCTCATTCCATATGGGCCTTAGTTTGTCCAGTTCTGATGTTGTCTGCATAATTCTTGCAAGGACTTCAGGATCGGATCCGTCATCCGTCACAACCGACCCAAGTTACTTGAAGCTGTTAACGGCTCTCAATTTCTCACCTTTAACCTTTATGCGGTTTTTTTCTGCATGCCAGTGGTGTTAATACAACATATACTACTCCATCCCAGGTCTAAAAAGTAAACTTTTCCTAAATAAAAAAAAACTATTTCAATTACAATGTTGACACGCGCATTACTTCCACAATGTGATACTCACATATTTGATTCTAGCCTCTTTCTGTGTAATAAAATTTCGGTATTTTATGTCAAAATATATTTGGGTAGGTTTTCGTTTCAACTTTGTAAACCGTTTAAAATTCTGTTCAGAACTGAATTAGATATCTATTTTAGAACGTACAGGTAGTAACAAAAATGCCGACTTAAGAATATATTTGTTATATCTACATATTTTGCCTCATAAAGCATGGAAGGGGGAGCGGTGGACTGGTCGGCACATGTTCCCCAACCATGGCAGAGGGGGTCCAAACGGCGAAGTCAGTCAAAAACGGTGTCAACAGGATGTTTGGCAGACAGAGTCAGCCCACGCATTGGCGTGGGCGAAAGACTCAACCAATTAGGTGAGGGATTGCTGTTGTTATATACAGAGCGGGAAAGTCAAACAGTCGATCTGGGGTTTATTTACTCCTCCCCAGGAGTTAGGCACAAGGCCAGTTTTATCTTACTCCCACAAGTAAGATGTGACCCAAGATCGGGTCGAGAAAGTGGGGTTTGAAAAGCCAGCGCTCAGGAGGTGAGCACTCTGGCTATTTAAAAATTGCCTGGGCAGCCCCGTCGGCATTCCCCGGTAGGGGCGCCTCAGACAGTAAGCAATAAACTTACTCCTCCCCAAAGAGGGGAGGCAAAGCCTGGGAGGGTGGACCTCCTAGAACTGCACAGGACAGGCGTGCAGTATCGATCGGAACAGATACTACGCTTTGATCTTAGCCAAAAACTGGGGTCAGCGGCAAGAGAAGACGTCAGTGAGGAGACGTCTCCGCCCCGGAGAGGGGTCGAGCTTCGAGCATTAAAAGCGGACTGTTAAAAACAAAAACAAAAAACAAAGTGGAAAAATAAGGGACTCGAGCTTCGGGGTCCGTGAAGAGAGGACGCCTCAGAGAATTAACCGCTCACCAAGCAGCAAGATTCAGAAAATTTATTCCAGCACACAAAGCCATGGAGAAGGTCTCGAACCAACGTTGAAAGCGGACGCCTCAGAAAATCAAACGCTCACCAAACAGTAAGATTCAGAAAATTTATTCCCGCACACAAAGCCATGGAGAAGGTCTCGAACCAACGTTGAAAGCGGACGCCTCAGAAAATCAAACGCCCACCAAGCAGTAAGATTCAGAAAATTTATTCCAGCACACAAAGCCATGGAGAAGGTCTCGAACCAACGTTGAAAGCGGACGCCTCAGAAAATCAAACGCTCACCAAACAGTAAGATTCAGAAAATTTATTCCAGCACACAAAGCCATGGAGAAGGTCTCGAACCAACGTTGAAAGCGGACGCCTCAGAGAATCAAACGCTCACCAAGCAGTAAGATTCAGAAAATTTATTCCAGCACACAAAGCCATGGAGAAGGTCTCGAACCAACGTTTAAAGCGGACGCCTCAGAAAATCAAACGCTCACCAAACAGTAAGATTCAGAAAATTTATTCCCGCACACAAAGCCATGGAGAAGGTCTCGAACCAACGTTGAAAGCGGACGCCTCAGAGAATCAAACGCTCACCAAGCAGTAAGATTCAGAAAATTTATTCCAGCACACAAAGCCAGGGAGAAGGTCTCGAACCAACGTTGAAAGCGGACGCCTCAGAAAATCAAACGCTCACCAAACAGTAAGATTCAGAAAATTTATTCCCGCACACAAAGCCATGGAAAAGGTTTCGAACCAACGTTGAAAGCGGACGCCTCAGAAAATCAAACGCTCACCAAGCAGTAAGATTCAGAAAATTTATTCCCGCACACAAAGCCATGGACAAGGTCTCGAACCAACGTTGAAAGCGGACGCCTCAGAGAATCAAACGCTCACCAAGCAGTAAGATTCAGAAAATTTATCCCCGCGCACAAATTGAAAATAAATAAATAGGATTTCGAAATCTAATGCGAAAGAAATGCAGCGACATTTATTACGGCTTTATGCCGGACACATAACAAAACCCTGTCAAGCAAAATTTGATTACGACCGATCAGTAGATCAAAGAACCTCTCCAGCGTTGAGATTATGTATATCTCAAGGCCCTAAAGAAAATAACAACTCGTTAAACGCGGACCATAGAATCCAAAATTCTATAAAATATCCTTCTCTCCGCCGCCAACAAAACAAAAGAAAAAGGTATGTGTTTACAAATCAGGACAAATCAAAAAACAACAACAAACAAAAAAGAATCGTATATTTAATTGTCCTAAATCAACTTTCATTTTGTTTGTGTTCTGTTTTCTCATTTGTTTTCCTCGAGTTCATAAGAAAAAAAAGGGGGAAAAATAACTTTCCTATTTTATTTCCATAACGGCTATAAGCCTTTTTAATTGATATAATTGAACTCGTTACGGTCTCTTCACAAAAGAGCATCGTACTCGTGCAGGAACGCGTGAAAAATAAGTTAAACAATTATAACATTTGGTTTTCGACTCAATTATAACTTTGGTGTCAGGAAAATAACTTTCCTATTTTAATTTTCATGAAGGCTATAAGCCTTCATATTTTCATATTTGCTACAAGTTAACTTTTAATTCGGCTCGACTTTCTCCGAATAATAAAAGCCAGCCTCTTTTAAATAAATAAATACTTGTTATGTACTGTTAAATTTTGTCGTGGTTCTTTATATATATGTTTATAATTTGTGATAGGATGTGTATTCATTTATGAAGTACGGGTTGATTTCCTTTCATCGGGTTCTCAACCTGTGCACATTTTACATTTGTGGCTGAACTACGTGTCGGTACGTTCAGAGTCTCACTACCACAATTATAACATATTCAATTACTACCGTAGTTGAATGATACCTCAGACTGTATTAAAAGTGTACAATATTTCTATACTCCATCCTGGATTGACATTTATAGAGAAAAATAATACTCAAGCCTGACAAAACAACGGACAGAGCCTCTCTCAGAGTTGGGAAGACGGATCTAAAAAAAAAGGAAAACAATTTGACGCCGCGTGTTGTTGTAATTAACGTCGATTTTAATTTTCGTGATTCATTCTTTTCTTTTTTTTTCTTTTCGTTGAATTAATTAACGCACGTTTTAATTTGAAGCGAAGATCAATCAAACATCGCTGAGTGAGCAACAGTTTTATGCAATTTTAATTTCTGGAATCAGAATTAAAGTTAAATATGAATTCTTAAAAATAAGAACGCCATACAATGCATTTTAATTTTATTAACTTTTTTCAATTTTTTTTTTTTCAATGAAATCTTCGAAGATATACTTCATCATCAGAATTTTAAAAATAATAATAATAATTATAATAATAATAAAAAGATATCCCACATTCGCTTCAACATCAGACGAATTGACAACACACCAAAAACCGATGAGAAAAAAATGTGTATTTAATATATCTTTTTATTTTTTTTATTATTATTTTTTATCCGGATGTTTCACTAATTAAAAGATATTAGTTGCCTCTTATATCTTTTGTTGGATTAACTTCATATATATATATATATATATATATATATATATATATATATATATATATATATATATATATATATATATATATATATATATATATTCTGTGCGATTATAGTTAATTGCCTCGGAGGATTGTATGACAACAGAACAGATACTACACTACCCTCACAAAAAGGTAATCTTTGGGAGGATGGTATCATAACCAAAGAACGGATACAATACTAGCCCCAAAGGAGGAGGTAACGCATGGGATAGTAATCTCATAAGAAGTGAACAGCTATTATACTACCCCTAAAAGGGCGTAATGCCTGGGAGGCTGGTATTATGACGAACGAATATATTATACGCTTCCCCTCAAAAGAGCAAGTAATGCATTTGAGTGGTATTATTACGACCGAACTAGCCCCACCCCCTGATATACATTACCCTCAAATGGAGGAGGTTATGCCTGGGAGGATGGTATCATTGCAACGCAATATTTACTACACTACCCCTTTTACTACCGGTTAATTCATCACAAAACATACGCACGTACACTGACCTGCGCAGATTTTCTTTACCGAACGATTTGTTGTGTAAACTTTAGAAACTTATCAAAATTAATATATTTTTAATATCAAAAAGAAAAATACGGTACTTTTAGTTAGAAATACACAGGTGACATATGACAGGTCAAAATAAATTAACAGGAAAACTATTTGATATGCTTACGTATCAGACAAATATAGTTATCGATACCAAAAATTTAGGAAAATTATCGAGTAGAATTTTAATTAAAAGTATAAATCAGTTTTATCGTATTTTTCGGATTCTCTATTGAAACGAACGCAAAAGGGATAACTGGGAAGATAAGTCAGTAAAAGACGTTCGAGCAAATGGCGATCGGAAATATATGATAAAATTGATTTATATTTTTAATTAAAATTCTACTCGATAATTTGCCCAACTTTTTGGTGAGTATACCTACTTTCGCCTTATACGTTAGTATATCAAAGTGTTTTGCTGTTAATTAACTTTTAACTGGCATATTTCACTTGTGTATTTCTAAGTACTAGTGTAGCAGTCATAAACATAGACCTATTTTCTCCCTCCGAAAAATATCCCCATTGAGTGAGCGGATCACACACTGACCAATCAGCCTGCAGAGCGCATTGATTCCTTCTGTTAACTGAATAACTACTTCAGCCTATTTGAGAATCACAGGCGGCCCCAGAGAGACCCCCGGCAAGCAACGAGAAAACACTTCTTTCACCCTCTCTTCTGTCCACTGGACGCTCACAGCAAATAGTATTTTCGGCTGAAGATACTTGCTGACAGATCTCCAGCAGCTCTAAGACTCTTAATTTCCTCTTCCTCTCTCGGACACTGTCCAAGTTTCTTTCTACCTATACGAAACGGTATAGGTAACCTTTATGAATACATTCCTTTCGTTGTTGTTATAAAGAGGCTTTTTTAGTTCATTCCGTGTCTGAAACCTAAGAGAGGGACAGCCTCCCCCTTCTTACACTAGCTCCAAAGATACAAACTTTTTATGAACAAAATGTATAAACAAACGAAATAAATTGAAGCAAAAACATTTTAATAAGTAGTTAACATTTACTTTTGTTTTTGTAAACTCTATTGATTCAAAAAAGGGGATTTGTATTAAATATTTATTTACAAGCGTAATAAAATAAAAGTTACAAAATACGAAGTTTTATTCACAAACTTTGTATAATAAACAAACGAGCCAAACAAATATTTAAAAAAAAACATTGCACATACGGTGCTCTAATTTACCAACGAGGGCAGAATTACGCATAAGGTCGTTTGTGAATGTAGGGAAAATTCAGCTCCCCCAAAACACATTAGATTGGACGAAAATTAAAATGTCCTCAGTCTAGAAGAATTTCTCCTGACTGACCGTAGACAGGAATGATTAACTGTAGTATAAGACCAGATACTACACTTTGCTCCTTGTCAAAAGGTCAAAAGGTCAAAGGGTCAAAAGGTCAAAAGGTCAAAAGGTCAAAATGTCAAATACCGTTTTGAACAAAAAAGTTATTTTGTGTCAAAAGGTCAAAGACCGTTTTGAAAAAAGTTATTCTGTGTCCATTTTTAATACAATCCAATATTTATCTAAATATTTGGTCGTTCGGAAGACCTAAAAACGGAGCATTTTCAAGTCTAGCTGTTGTAAGTATGGATGTCCAATACCTATAATATTTAGCTGAAAGTTTATTCCTGCTAACATTTTAGTGCTTCTACCGAATTTGAACCGAACTTAACCAACATTTGTCCTAACTTTACCAAACATTTAGGTTACGGTTAGTTATGGGGTTGGTGACGGTTTAAAAAAAAACAAAAAACAATTCTGCTCAAATTCTGTAGAAGTACTATTATTTCCTCTATAATCCTGACGTAAAACGACGCCCACTCCATACTTGATTTCATCGACTTGTGTGTTTGGTAGAAAAAGTTCCTTTTCGGAATTGGTAAACACGTCGTTTCCTGACCCATGTAATCTTCTATGTAAAGAATTTAGCTAAAACTTGCATCGAAAAAATGGCACCATAAAATGCTACCGATAAAAATTGTGAATAAATAGGATAAAATTGTATAAGGAAGAAATATAGATGAAAATCTCACAATGTATCTACTAAATTCTTGGATACAATACATAAAGGTAAAATATTAAGAAGTTTGTCAAATTAAAAAGAAATAATATCTACATTTAAAAGTAGATAAAGGCCATCAGCTGACCCCTTCCAAAAAGTGATAATCTACTTTTTTTTAGGCGATAACTGTTAATACCTCGGAAAAAATCAATTATATTAGAAGTTTCGCATATAAATTTAATGTAATATGGCAACTCCATTTCCGGACCATTCAAAATTTTAGGACAGTTAACTATTTTTTAGATTTTCTAACTCAATTTCTAGTGATAAAACAATAAGAAATCGTTTTAAAAAGTAAAAGGCACAGAATTTATCTCCCATAGCAAAATGGTTAAATTTCTCTGAAATGTTACTAAACGTAATAAATAGATTGCAAAAGAATTGCGAATACTGCATTTAGCTAATCTAATATTCCAATCTAATCTAATCTAAATATGAATAAATGCGAATCTTTCCTAAGTATATTAACATCAGAACATTTAAATCTTACTTAAATAAATATGATGATACAGTATATATAGTAACCTCTAAACTCCGTCAAACAAAAAACGCTTTTTCACATTTACATATTCATTTTCTTTATAAGGTTCTAATAAATTACTATTCTGTAATATGTTGCCATAGGTCGTTGTCCGAGGAATTATCTAATCCGTTGTAAAGGGGCGAGGAAATCCTTCCATGTATAACATCCTCCCATATATTTTAAACTAAAATGTTTTTTTTCTAATTACTAAATAGTCAAAACTAAATCACTTGTGCAGAATAGAGATTTTAGCAGTTACCTCCTCCTTTCAAAACATAACTACACCGGTTTGCCGGTATGTGTCGCCTTTTCACCAACAGGTGGCGCTGTAAAGCGACACATGAGTTATCTGCCCTTCAGACTATAAAAGCCGGTGCAAAACGGAAATTCTCTCTCTTCTTCACCAGCCTCGACAGGAGTACGCTGACACTAGCGTTCCGTTTCACTCGCTTTTTCCTACTCAATTGGCCTCGACAGAACGACGCTAATACACTAGCGTTTCGTCTCACGCTTTTCTCTTGGACTGGTCTCGGCATAACAACTACCAACACATGTTTCTTCCGTCAAGACGTGGTCAAACAACGGTAAGAGTTCTCAACTCGTTTTCTTTGTATACGGCTTTCAAAGACTTTCCACACGCCGGATTCATTTCTTCTTATACCTTTTCAAGAACTGTTTTTCCATCGACACATATGCATACATCACACACTTCATCATTCCACGTACACATACGTTCAATAAACGTTATTTGAACTACTTCATTTTGTTTATTAATTATTACTCTGTCTTTGCATGCAACATTGCTTGATTCAACTTTGCACGTTCATAGTCCGGGAACATCACCCTCTCAATCATAACAAGATTTTTGTTTTTATTTCTGAAGAAATACAGTAGCGTCAACGGCTGACAATACTGGATGTTTTTAACTTGAAAGTAAATCACACATGAAAGATTACGAATTCAGTGCAGTAACACTAAATCAATGATTCAAAATAATTTATGAATAAAACATTTTTTTAAATTAATCAAAATGTTGTGTTTTCTTTAACTTGAAAGTAAATCACACATGAAAGATTACGAATTCAGTGCAGTAACACAAAATCAATGATTCAAAATAATTTATGAATAAAACATTTTTTTAAATTAATCAAAATGTTGTGTTTTCTTTAACTTGAAAGTAAATCACACATGAAAGATTACGAATTCAGTGCAGTAACACAAAATCAATGATTAAAAATAATAATTAATACAACATTTTTTTTAATTAATCAACTTGTTTTTTTTTTCAAAACAAACAGTTTACTTATAATATATTCAAAAAAATTAATAAAAAAGCTAATGTTTAGGGGTTGATTTTTTTTACACAACAATTTTTTTGAGAAATAAAAATTTGTGGAAACGAACAGTTTCTTTGAATATATGATTTTTTTTTAACGAATATGTTATTTACAATAATATATATATATATATATATATATATATATATATATATATATATAATGCAATCGCTGACGGCTATGTGGTAATTTCCTATTATTTTCCTTGGCGCCTGTAAGTCTATAAAAAGAAAATATGTTTGACTTAAGTGACTTAATTTTATTTATAAAATAATTGTGGTGTCTGCGTTTATTTTTACATGTATAAAAAGTAAATAAGTCTTGCTTTATTTTATTTATAAAATATTGTGGGGTCCGCGTTTTCGCTTAAAATCTATAAATCAGGTACTTCACTTTTATTTTCTTAAAAAAAACATTTCGAAGATTATTATGTAAATACAGATTTTGTCCGTCGGTCAGCCATATTTTTTTAAACGTAATAAATATGCGACTAGATGAAGCGTACATTTGCTAGTTAATTAAGTTTTAAATACATCATTGGCCAGATATGTTATGAAAGTTTTTTGCTAGCTCTTTTTTCTTGGTGTTCCTGTATCATTGTGAGGTTCGGGTTTATGGAGCCTTAAGATATTTCCAATACTGACAATAGTGGTTCTATGTTGGTGGTTGATCTCTGAAATACCCATTCCTCTGTCTCCTCTAGGTAAGTACAGTTTTGGCAAACATTGATTCCTGTATATGACCCGGTGGCGTGTTCATTTCTTTCTTGTTTTTACATCCAGCCTGTTGATGGTTTGTTTGGGATAATCTATGATGCCAAAACTGTATGTGATTAGAGGTATGGCTTATCGCAGTATTCTTATTTTATTTTGTAAGCTGCGTTGTACATATCTTATTCACACGTTGTATGTATTCCTGGCCTATTTTCCCTGTCATATTGGCATGTAGGATGGTATCATTATCCTCAACGCCAATATACTTGTATGCCTCTTGTTCCTCCAGATCTCTGATGTTATTTTCCACGTCTAATTGGAGGTTTTCTGCATGGATCCTCTTCCCTGCCTTAAGTGTGCACATGGCACAATTGGCTATACCAAATTTCATCCCGATGTTCCTGAGGAAAGTGTGTGCAACCTTCAGTAGCTCATTCAACTCCTTGTCTGAGCTCGTATAATGTTTTAGATAGTCCATAAAGAGTAGATGGTTGATTCTCTGGGATTTATCTTTCTCACGGCCCTGACTAAGATGGTAAGCATCTCGGTTATTTTTAGCAACTTACTGAGCGGGTCTACCGCCATTCAGAATAGAGGTGGAGATAAGCTGTCTCCTTGAAATATTCCTCTTCTGATATAGATGTCAGGGATAGAAATAATCCCTTTAGTGGGACTTAGGGAAATAGTCGTTTGCCACATCTGGAGATGGAGGGCAATTGCTTGTCTTAACATTTTGTTCATTTTATACAGCTCAAGACATCGCAGAAGACATGAATCAGGTACACTGCCATAAGCCTTTTGGTAGTCTATCCATGCCATATTCAAGTATCTCTGCGGCTTCCTACAATTTTCTAAGATAGTTGTCTTTATTAGTAGCTTATCTTTCGAACTGAAGCCTCTTCTTATGCATTCAGTCTGCTCTTTTTCCCAGGTAATTTTCATATGAGAGGTGCTAATATACCTTGTCGGCTATAAGACCAGTTAAACGTTTGTAGGTAGTGCTAAGACAACATATCGGTCGATACTTGTTTGGCAGTTTGATTTCATTCGTCTTGAAAATAAGGGTTGTTAATTATTTCGTGAGCAATGCCGGTGTGGTCTCCTTACCCTTTAGCAATCTGGTGACGCAGTCACTTTAGTGGCTATGTAGTTCAGTTAGTTGTTTCAACCAGAAATTAGGGATATAGAAAATGCCAACTTTCTTATAGTTTGCATATATTGCCAGTTTTTAGATATCATTTCTGGTGCTATTACTGGTTCTGCCATTTCTGGTTTTGTTTCATTCATCCTTTGGATATCTTCAATCCACTCGGCTTCTTGATTGTGTGTGACTTCACTTTCATAAAGGGATCTCCAATACTTCACCAGGTCGTGGTTGTCATGAGGTTGTTCCACAGGTACTGTGTCTCTTGCAAGGTTCATGAAAGATATCATCGCATTTGTTTTGAACTGTTTATTTTGGATCTGGGAGTTCTTCTTTGCTTCCTAGCATTTAATTCGTTTGGCAAGTGCTTGTATATTGCCTTCAAGCTCCCTGGCAATATTGCTTAGTCCCTTCATGTTTGTGTGGTATTTGTTTTGGAGTCTGCTTATAATGTTTTTCAATCGTTTTATAGAAGCTGCGAGGAACTGTCTGATTTGGCTAAGCTCCTTCCTATACATATTCATTTGTTTTGCAGCTTAACCTTCTATGCAGGTGCGGTCCTTAGAGCTCTTGGTTTTGATATATTTTTGGAAATGTTTGTCTAGGAACAAATAACCCAGCTGCATATGTAACATGGTTGAATTCTGTGAGGGATACGGAGGCCGGAACTATCCTCTTAAGCGCAGTGTTGACTTTATTTGTTAGGGCCTTCGTGTTTTTGTCGGCTTGGATTTTTTATAGTTGTCTTCCATCTTCTAGCCTAATAGCCCCCACGTCCTCAATAGTATTACTGAGGATTTCCTCTATTTTTTATTGTTCATCATCCAGTTCCTCTGCTGGTGGTGAATGTGGTGGCAGTCCAGGTGACCATGGTGCCGGTGAGTATTCTGTTTCTGGTTATGTTTCTGGTGATGTTGTTGGTTAGAGCTGTGGGGATGTAGCAGACTGAAATAGGATCTATTTCTTCTTGTTCCCTGTGAGTAATTTGGTCATACGCTGACCAATCGGCTTGCAGGGCGTATTGATATCAATTGTCCCCTCATGGACTATTTTCTACCACCTGGTCAGTTGAAGAATTCAGCAGAGAGAAATCGGCCAGCAACGAAGAAACATCTCTCTCCTGCCTTTCCCCTGCATCGTTCCAGCAGCAGCAATCTCAACTGGGAATATATTTGCTGACGACCCGGCAGCCTCTTTTCTTCACTGGGACACAGTTCCAACTCTCTGTTAAATAAACCCTTTTTTGTTGCCTGTTACTCGGTTGTTGTTCGTTCAATTCATTTCGTGCGATAAATATAAGGAAGGGACCAACAATCCCCTTCTATTACAGGCCTAGTGCCATTGCTGCTTTCAGTGTAAATTGAGTTGGGTGTGTCTTTGGTGATTTTAGTTACGAAGGAGAATTGGAAAGTTTGTTTTCGAGTGGAGATTGATGCATAGAGTAAGTTAGTGTATAGTACTGTGGTTGTGCTTGTATTTTTGTTGTGGGTGTATTGGTGTTGTTGTGAAGACATTGGTGTGTTTGAGGATGTATTGTCAATACTTTTAGGTTTATTGTTGATATGATGGGTTTTAAAATAGGGTTATTGTAGTTTGCTATAGACTTGTGTTCTCATAGAGTCATGCTCGGGGTTAACTGAAGTCTCGTTGTAGGCAATTGTACCTTTGTGAGTTCAGTGTCTTTGCAGGGAGTTTTTGTTTTGCTGGGTGGAACTGGAAGAATATTTCTCTTTATGATTTAGAGATTTCATTATTATTCTTATATTTCGGTTTGGCATACTCAATCGACCATACAAGAGTCCACTTTTCCTCTTTAGTCTCAGTAGAGATTCTTGCTCTTGGATTTATAGTAGTCTTTTTCTGCCTCATTTAAGGCTTCAGTTTTGGAAGTTGCTATTCGGTAAGGTGATAAATATGTGTCTATTTGTGAAATGATTGAAAGTATGTTTTGAATTGGTGTATTCTTCAGGGAGGGCCGATTCCTTCATTTTCCTCGTTAGAATTTCCTTAGAACTCCTACTCAACTTTTCGAACATTGAGTAGTGGTTGTAATGGAGTAATACCTGCTTTTCTGCAACTGACCACTTCTGGGATTTTAGTCCCCTTGTATTTCTAGTTTTGGCCGTAACATATGATGGTAGCTGGGGACTAGGCCCTTCATCAAGGCTTTGTGACTGCCCAAGTTTAAACCTTTGTATTCCTCTTCCCGCCTGGGGTATAGACGAGTTGATAGGTCCTTTTTATCCTGGGTGACAGCATGCCAGTTTTTATTTTTTGGGTTTAGTCATTTCTTGGATACTTATTCCTCATTGTCCATGGCTTTTTATAAGCTGCCTTTAAGAGAGGGGGTGTTCCCATCCACAACCTGGGGAACGTACTGCATGGCCTGAGGAGGCAGCTCACCTACTTGAATATGTGGTCAGGGTTTACTTCTAAAGGGAAGTATCCTCATGTCTGGTTATCCTGACAAACTCCTGCACAGATAGATCGAAGACGCTCGAGGGTAGTACCTGGTAGATAATTCAAACTCTCCGGTAGGTAATTTAAACTCTCACTTTAAAAAATATATTTTTTCATTCATTTTCTGGGGGCGTGGCATTCTTCCAAATGCCATACGATCACCCGCTACTTACAGACTCCAACCGAGAGCTCTTTTCAGGATTCTGGCTGTTCAGTTGAGTTCAGTTGTTTGGATTTATTTTGCACTTGGTTCACCAGGTATACTTGCTAAATACTTTTCAAGTTCTTCTTCATGAGTCCAGTGGCTCCTATGATAACTGGAATGATGGAGATCTTTTTGAGGTTCCAATTTCTTTTCATATCATACGTTAGACCCTGATATTTTTTTATTTTCTCCCTTTCAGCTCTGTTTAGGCCTCCATCATTAGGGACACTGACCTCAACCAAAGTTGCTCTCTCTCTCTCTCTCTCTCTCTCTCTCTCTCTCTCTCTCTCTCTCTCTCTCTTGTTCCATATGACAATGTCAGATTTGACAGCTGCGTTTTCAAGATAGGTAGCTGTGGGGATTTCATGGTCATAATGGATGGTGTATGTCCCATTCGTCACAGTTCTCTCAGGTAGATGCTCCCAGTGCCTGCTGCTACACCTGATATTCAGTTTCTTACAGATGGTCCAGTGGAGGTACATGCACACTCCATTATGTCGTGCTGTATAGGAGCCATCTGCCAACATGATTTTGCAACTCGATATCAGGTGGCTCACACTCTCCACTTCAGTGTGGCAAAACCTGCACTTTTTGTCCTGACTTAGGCCAGCCATCTTTTTAAATGCATTTGTCATCAGGCCCTGGTCTTGGGCAGCCATTATAAGCCTCGCTTGGTCGTAGTGGAGGGCTCCCCTTTTTAGCCATGTTTTCCTACGTGCTTGGTTAGTTTATAGCTATGTGAAAATTCAAATCCACAATCAAAGTACGAACTTTTTGTCTTTTCTGTGTTTTCATTTTTATGTTTTGTTATTATTCTCTGGAAAAAGCAGATTCTAATATTTACAGGAATTTGCATTCTCCTCTCCGTGTTAGCATGCAGATGTTTATATGTAAAATCACTAAAATTTGAATACCCTAACTTTATCAATATATCAGTACTTTCCTTATGTGTATTTATGTATTTTTTTAAATAGAGTTTCTCAGAAAATTTATATTTACTTTTAAACATGTCTTTCAGTTTTTCTTATATACTATTTCTAAAAAAAAACGTATCTTTGTGTTTCACAGAACAATATGGAAACATGCATTTAGCAGAAATAAAAATTTATGGCAACATGTATTTAGACTTCTTTCATTGTTTGCCGAATTGGAAAATCATCATTTGCTATGAGAGTTTAAATCTAAAAATAAGGAAAATACGAAGAGGTGACATCAACAGAAATACAAATATTTTCTATTATTTCATCTCGTTTTACGGTACAATAAACCAAATGAAAAAGGTTACTTTTGCTTTTTCATTATTATGTAATTTCTGATCATTCATTTAATTTTGTTAACAAGGTCATATTTTAATTATGTTATGCTATAATAATCTTACACTTACACTATTCTATTTATTTAGAATTAATTTTATTAATCATATATTAAGAGAGAAAATGTGGCTTTTCTTTATTCACATTTATTATGCAAGTAAACAATCTCAATAAAACATATATTTTACAGTAAACAAATAGACCAGCAATTGTATACACAATGTAAAAGCAATACTCATACAGAGATAAAAATCATTATACTATGTGTTTGTCCTATAAATACAGAGGAAAAATGTCATACAAAGGTAAAAGTCATAGTACTATGTGTTTGTCTTATAAATACAAAAGAAAAAAATGTCATACAAAGAAAAAAGTCATAGTACTATGTGTGCGTCTTATAAATACAAAGAAAAAATGTCATAAAAAGATAAAAGTCATAGAACTATATGTTTATCCAATAAATACAAAAGCGAAAATGTCATAAAAACATAACAGTCATAGTACTATGTGTTTGTCTAATGAATACAGCAGGAAAATGTCATACAAAGATAAAAGTCATAGTACTATGTGTTTGTCTAATAAATACAAAAGAAAAAATGTCATACAAAGATAAAAGTCATAGTACTATGTGTTTGTCTAATAAATACAGCAGGAAAATGTCATACAAAGATAAAAGTCATAGTAGTATGTGTTTGTCTAATAAATACAAAAGAAAAAAATGTCATACAAAGATAAAAGTCATAGTACTATGTGTTTGTCTAATAAATACAGCAGGAAAATGTCATACAAAGATAAAAGTCATAGTACTATGTGTCTGTCTAATGAATAGAAAATAAAAATGTCATACAAAGATACAAGTAATTGTACTATGTGTTTGTCTAAGAAATACAACAGGAAAATGTCATACAAAGATAACAGTCATAGTAGTATGTGTTTGTCTAATAAATACAGCAGGAAAATGTCATACAAAGATAAAAGTTATAGTACTATGTGTTTGTCTAATAAATAAAAAAGAAAAAATGTCATACAAAGATAAAAGTCATAGTACTATGTGTTTGTCTAATACATACAGCAGGAAAATGTCATACAAAGATAAAAGTCATAGTAGTATGTGTCTGTCTAATAAATACAAAAGAAAAAAATGTCATACAAAGATAAAAGTCATAGTACTATGTATTTGTCTAATAAATACAGCAGGAAAATGTCATACAAAGATAAAAGTCATAGTACTATGTGTCTGTCTAATGAATAGAAACTAAAAATGTCATACAAAGATAAAAGTCATTGTACTATGTGTTTGTCTAATAAATACAGCAGGAAAATATCATACAAAGATAAAAGTCATAGTACTATGTGTTTGTCTAATAAATACAAAAGAAAAAATGTCATACAAAGATAAAAGTCATAGTACTATGTGTTTGTCTAATAAATACAGCAGGAAAATGTCATACAAAGATAAAAGTCATAGTAGTATGTGTTTGTATAATAAATACAAAAGAAAAAAATGTCATACAAAGATAAAAGTCATAGTACTATGTGTTTGTCTAATAAATACAAAACAAAAATGTCATAAATTCACGCATAGTTTAGAATAGTTTAAGACTGTTATTTTTTGCTGAAAGCTCACAAAGATTTAATTTCACTCAAATTCCATTTCAACATAGTACACAAGAGACCGAAATAGTTTCAGTTGGAATTACATATATGATAACACAATAAGTTATTTTGCTGCTAAAGCTATGTACTAGTTGGTGTATTCCTTTCGTTCAACAACATTTTGAGAAACAAAATATTAGTTTATATTTCTAAATGGCGATTATATTATATTTTCATAAGAAATGAAATGTCATTTTATAATTATATTAATTTGATTCAGTTTTTTTTTAATTAATTTAGTTTTGTTTGCGAATGAGCTTTTAATATTTTGAAAAGCATATATTTATATACGATAATAAAAAAAATAATTTTTACACATTTTTTAATATTTACAATAAAATTCTTTTAAAATCTTTAAATTATTTTAATACTAAACAGTTTGTAGTCTTGATCTACCAGGTTTATGAAATGATAAGCAGATATTTTTTTAATTTTACAAACTTAACAATAACAGACGTTCAATTTGTTTTTGTGAAAAAGTACCAATAATATTCGCCTTGTTCTTTTTAAAAAGAAAATATTATTGCAAAGATTTATTTGAATGCACTTTGAAATGACGTGAAATAAGAAGAATTAACACATGATGGAGATACAAAAATAGTTGCTACAAACTTATCATATTTCGTTCTTGTTAGCTCCTTACATCAAGTAGCTTCATCTCTTGTCTGGAGCGTTTTCAATTAAAAAAAAATATGTACATGTCAGCTTTATTTGTGTATAATTGCCTTAAAATGAAGAATTAAACGCCACGCACACACATTTCACGGCATGTAAGACATTCCCCTCAACTTACACAAACACACCCGTACACATCCTTTTCAGACTTTATTGTACACCTTTTTTTGACACAATTTCAAAGCTAACCATGTCGGTTTTATGAGGAATAAATGTTGGGTTTTTTTGCGTACGTTTCCTTGTTTCTTTGTTTCATTTGTAAATGCTTGTATTTGTTCAGGTATGAAGAGGATACAATGACCGAACTAAACAAGCTATGCTACATTTAACAAAGTAACAATTTCGTATTCACAAAGAAAAAACACAAAAGTCAAAATACAACTTATGGAAATAAGAACAGCGAACCAAAATAAACGTTACACTCACACATTCTCTTTCCCAACACAGTTAAATTCTCATTCACCACCCGTTCAAATTCTATAATAAATCCTTTTTACTTTCAACTTACAACGTTTTTAAGACTAATGAAAAATCTCACTGTTTTTTTTTTATTAAAACAAAACATTCGGATGCCGTGTCAAGGAAAAAAAAGTTCAACATTACGCCAGTAACGGAATCACGTCTGAAAAATACAACAGAAAACCCTGTCTACTCTACACATTTATTGGAAGACACGTGTCTGAACAGTCACATGACACCATTTTCTTTTTATGTGCTAACACGTGTATTAAACAAAAAAACACTGAGTCATCTTTCTTCTGTAAACACGTGCCGCAAAACAATTAAAAACAACAACAAAACAAAAAAAACAACAACAAACACAATAATTTACAAAGGCAAATTACCAAAACAAACACAAGAAACAATTTGTCTTTCTCGCTCTCTCTCGCTCTCTCTCTCTCTCTCTCTCTCTCTCTCTCTTTCTTTCTATGTCTTTTTACTCGTTCATAAAGGCTACTACTGTTACTGACGATGTCTTTGAAGTCCCGATGAATTACCGTTACTTTAACGCGACAAACGTGAATAACTAGTTAGCTCAATTACAGACATTGTTTTCTGTTAATAAAAATAACCTCCCAGAAAACAAATTTGCCATCGTGGTGGAATCATTGCCCCAGAAGTAGTAGATGCACTGACCCACTTATTGAATGATGTTCCACTAGTTAATCCATACGATGCCCTTAACTATGGCATCGTAAAAGAAACGGTCGCTCCCGAGGAAGCCATTCTACGAAACCGGTTTAATAATATCAGTCTCGACACAGGACTCTTCCACAACTGCTGTGGCATATGAAAACACAACTCGGACGCAATACAATGTCATAGAAAATATCACGGCGATTGTTACTAGACATTACCCCAAACCTATACGTTCCATGTTCAAACTGTAAGCAGCAAACGGCTACAAAAATCCACACGTCCACCACAAAGCAACTTTCTCTAAATTTGTCTGAAAATTTATTCAAAAAAATGTTAGAATTCAAATCATATTTCTCGTTTTTTTTTAAATTATGATCTTTCTATCCACATATACAACTAACTACTCTTGGAGGGCATGCCATACATCAAGGTTACAGGAATACTAATGCAGTTTGTTCCACTAGAATATGTTCACCAACTCACAACGCAAAACAATATGTAAATATCTGAACATCACCAAACCATTTGACATAAAAGACACAATAAAACACACACTACACCACATCAGAACGGTCACACTGTGTTTGCTCGTATTGAGTGGTTTATTAGTAGAGACAAACGAGAGACGCGTGTTGTTGGTTTTAAAAATATACATGGAAAGCATTTATTCAAGTGCGCATGCGCGGTTGTTACAAAACTAGAGTTGGTCACAAAACGAAACGATAACATCGTTACAAGAACAACACCACCCCCAGTTTATTCTGATCCCCGACGTCTATTGCTTTATAAATACAAGTACGCCAAGCGATAATTTCAGCTAATTATTGTGGACGCAATAATTGAAAGTCCATACGCTTCACGTCTCGATCTAGTTCCTTAACAAGACTTTAATTCTCATCTTATACCTGTCGATGATTGACTACTCAATACACTAACAATACAAGAGTGATATCCTTTACAGAACACATACGATTTAACCTTAAGAATTAAAGGAACGACAACATTTTCCAAAGTGAAATTGACTAAAGCCTTATACTAGATCCCTTTAACGTAACAGGACATTCAAAAAGCGGCCATAACATCTTCCGGAAATTGTCAATTCAGACTAATTACTTTTGGGTCGGTAAACGCTGCTCAAACTTTTCAAGGCCTCATTGACACGTAATAAAAGGACGACTTTTGCAGTACACAGCTATATATTCTATGTAGTTACCCGAAACTGGTATTGACTACGTCATACGGGTCTAAATGCTCGTTTATGACGCAAAGTACTTAGTGAGACTATAACGGACAGTGCACCAATTGCAATTATTCTTAATGTATTACCAGAATATTTTAAAGCATTCCCTACTTGACGATAATGAGAATGAAAATGTGGTTCGAATAATCAAAATAACCTTAATTATCAATCTTCATTGAGGAAAGTTATAAAACATTATCCGTCAAACATAAAATGGATATACGTTAAGATAACTGTGACAAAACAGGAGACCATGTTTTAAAGTGCAGAAATATGACTAAATTTAAAAAAATATGGTGTGATAAATGTGTGAATGGAATTGACTATAAAGAATCGCTGAATGACACAAAGAATACACTTATCTATTTACCTCATGCCCCCCCTGAAAACATTACTAACACAAACGTTTGTAAAATGCATATGTACTGTGAAATGACGGGCCCCATAAGTACGAATAAATCTGTTTTAGATTTGATAGAAAATGTTTATGAATCATAACGTGTCATTGTATTGGTTGGAGGTGTACTATTCAAATCGTACATGCTAAAAAAACGCAGAATTTATTTAAGAGATAACGAAACTCGAACGGCAATCGGAAGAGATTTTATATATTCTTAAAAAAATGTTCAGTGCAGTTAGCTACTGAAAACGGAGCATCAATCTATTTTACGGCCTCAGATGAAAGAACCCGCACCAATAAAACACGGTGGGGGGGGGGTCTATTTTTCAACTGTATTTATTCCAAATACTTATACCTCACTGAAACAGTAAGATTTAAGAAAAAAAATAACATATTTTCGTGGTAATTACCTCCTGTACAGCCCAAAGAGAAGGATGAATGAAAATGTCCTGAAGATAATATTCAAGTAAGGAAACCGAACTGGTCAAAGTATTTTACAGCGGTACATGCAGAGAAACTGATGTAATAATCTCGTCCCAAAGACATTTTTAAGAAAATTGCTCGAGACAAGGCATAAAGTCTCTTGAGCTAAAAGGAATGAAAGATTATCGCAAAGACATGAGATATCTATTGAACCTAGTCTTGAGAATATATGTCGGAGGAAAACAGTCAGCAGCAAGGGTTCCACAAGCTTGCAGTTCTTTGAAAGAAGCTGATGGATTGGAAAGCTGTATTATATCGCGACATCAAATTTGTGAATACCACTAGAGCGACGAGTCAAAAAAAAAGCAGAGAATAGATCATGAATTCTGAAGAACACCTGCCTAATAGTATGTATAGAAAAGACTGATACTACGTTTGTGAGAGAGATGATGCAGAGGAAAAGAAGGGCTGGTGTAAATCTAGTTACATATACGAATATGCAGATGACACAAAGGACGAAACATCAGCATCTCAAATGTTGATGCGGTTAAAGATATTCTGTGGAAAATTGCTAAATAAGTTGAGAAAGAACTCGATCAAAAAGGTAAACAAACACAAAAACACTAATTAAAAACATCCACTGAATCCATCTTTTCATAGGATACATTGATATCGGTTGTTTGGCTATTTGCAGATCACCATGTTGAAATATAAAAATATAATAGTCCCGTGCAAAATTATTTATCATAAAATAGATATTAAGTATGAGGCCAAAAAGGTAGACAAAATACCGTTCTATCATGAAGTACAACATAATTCTAACATAATCCCACATAAATAGGATAGATAATTAGTTGTTTCTGCTTCATGTAGCTTGAAAATTAAAATATGGCAGAGGCCTTCCACTCTGGTGATAATTCAGTCAGTCTCTTAGCCGAACGAAAGGATACGATTCCCATTTAAATAGTTAACGGGTCGCTTAGTTTGTTAATCCTCGTCGGTCAGTTAAATGTAGTATCACTTTTTCGTTAGTCCCTAAAAGTGCCAATGCGGTAAGAAGCTAAAACCTTTATTTATTATTTATTTTTTATTAAAAACTGTGTTCTGCGGCTACGGTAGTCAAATGACACCCCGTAGCTGCAATCAGTCCTCCATGCTAGTCCCAGGCTATCTGGCCTTGTCATGTGCAAGTTGACGTAGGCAATGAAGTTGTTTCGCTGTACGTGGTGGTCCTAGTCCCGCCTGCTTGAGGTCAGCACGTAGTGTGCCGAGCAGATTTGTGCTGTGCCGTCCTAGTCGCGGTTGGTAGGCTTGCGAGTCAGTAACGGCAAAGTCTAGTGCCCTCTGTGCGGGAGCGTCAGGGTCCATTCGTAGGACATGGCCTAACATAGACCGTCTTTGTTCAGCGAGTTTTGTGGAGAGGGGGTTTTCGTTGCACAGCTCGTATAGTGCCTTATTGCTGATAAGTTTTTTCGACCAGTAGTGACCTGTGATGGGACGGAGATGTCTGCGGTGGCACGCACCCAGCTTTTCAAGCATGGCTTTTGTTATTGCCCAGCTGTTGCTATTGTAGAGCATGATGGACACGCAGTACGCGTTATAGAGACGGAGTCTAGTCTTCAACGGGATCTTGGTTCGTCGGCTCCAGAGTTTATGTAATGAATGAAACGCTACATTGCCATGTATACAGCAACCTTTATACATACTTAAATTGAATGCAAGATTTAAACATAAGATAACTTGTAGCTTTGGTTTTAGTAGACATATATTTCTCATTTTTTACTTGTATATTTTGGCAGTCACATTTCTTATTCCACGTGATATTGAGAACACCTTTTTAGTCTGACATCTATCGTATGTCACTGTTATAGTTATTTCTCTTCATCTATTTTTTATCTTGATGCACATTTTTGTCCTTGTATTTATGTCAACCTTTTTCTTGATTCTCGTTTTCGCAACTCTATATATGTATTGGAAATAACTATCTCATAAACATAATTCGCACAGTTTATTAGTTCTATCACGCAAAACAAAGAACTAAGGGACCACAGTGAGAACTCGGTGCTTCAAACCAAAAACTCCATGTAGGTGAGACGATCAGGGTAGTTTTTTGAAGACATATTTCGAGCAACTCGAAATCACACCGAGATTTGTTGACTCAAAAGCTGAAATTCTTACACTAGGTTATATCATGTGAAATAGATGCCGAATGTTGTTTGCACGTGCAACCTGAAAGAAAAGGAAAATAAGCAAAACAAAATAGAACTTTATAAAATCAGCTATATTTGCTGTTCCTTATTGTTGCAGTAAACGTAACGAAATTCGCATATTTTGTTTAGCAGCGACACGTTATTTTTTTATTAGTGTTTGTTTACCTTCTTTTTTTATCTTTGTTTTATTTTTTTGTTTAATTATCATTATATTTTATTTTTGAGTCGATGAATTTTGATTTTGATTTTCCACGTTTATTTGTATAGAAAGAGTGAAGGTCACCGCCACTTCTATCGTTGTTAAGCAGTTGTGGTAGTTTCTCTGTTTGAGAATGACAAATTAACAAAAGGAATATCGTTCATCACTCTCAGCAGATAAATGTGACCATAAATAGACGAGCACTATCTAAAAGATTAACGTTAGTAAAGCAGTGTCTGATACTATAGACACACCAGGCTGGCGGCGATCTGACGAAGACAAATGGTTGACGTCAAAAGCCAAGGAATGTAAGCAGGACAGATTGATGAAAGAACTATTTCATAAAATATATGTTTTCCTCAGTTATTCGAGACAACTCGGAGAAGGAATTATCACTATTCCTCATAGTCGAATTAAAACAAATTAGCGATCGTGTGGAAAGGGATGTAGGAGATATTGAGGCAATTTATGACTGCCTAGGGGACCTGACTGATGAAGACCTAGATCCCAAAGTAGTAGAGGCCTTCAAGTATTTCGGGATATCGATCGAGCTGACAATACTGGGACTTGGCGATCTATTGCATTCTCTGTCTCTCATACCAACTAATATATATCATCGCACGCTGTATCTAGTTCTTCTATGCTGGTGAACCAGTTATAAAGACTGCCATACGACAGGAAAAATTGCAATCTGAGAGGGAGAGATCGTCTAGAATTCAGAAGAAGTGTGAGCAAATAAAAGATTGAGATAGGAATCTGGTGGTAGCATAAGCAAGACAAGTTCAGAATAATCAATAACTGAAGTTGTGACACGATACAAGATGCTGGATAAACTAAAGCCATTAAGCACACATAGCCTGCGGTCTGCCGTGTAGTTTTTTAACACAACTCAATCGAAACTTATTGCTACCAGAGCTAAGAGTCCATCTAGCCTTGCCTTAGAACCCCCGCCATTATTACACAAGGCTGACAGCACAAGGCGACATAGCTGCACTGGTCAAACCATATGTGGAATCAATGCAACTGAGTAGATTCCTAACTCCTAAACCCACCAATTTCAGTGGAAACTCCCTTGGATATCCTCAGTTGATTGCATCGTCTACCTTATTGATCAAAACAAGGGGCATTCCTTCTGATGAACGGATACAATTCCTTAAGTGGTATCTGGTCAGATTTCCTCGTGAAGCAATAAATATATACGCATTGCTTAAAACAGAGACTGCCTCTACAAACGCAATGGATATGCTGGGGGAGTGATATGGTAATTCGTTTATTGTGGCCGGGGCATTCCACACAAAGCCATGAAGAAATGGAATTGAACTGCTTGCTCCAGTTTACAGATTTCATGTAACAGTCCAGGGTTGCGATAGAGAATATCCGAAAGCTGTTTTTACAAATGACATCTAAAAGCATCAGAAATTAGTTAATAAGCTACCAGAGTTGCTAAGGTACCGTTGTGGATGAATGCCAGAAGAGACAAAGATCTTGTCAGAAATGCATCTGCCATTCTATGAGTTTGCATATTTCCTTGTAAACAAAACCAAATTTGCATGTTTCCAAATCACATCAACAGCGTCCTTCCGAGACGTTCAAGAAATGGTGTGATCGAAAAATTAACAACTCTGGTGCCAATGAATCCGAATCCGCGATGGCTCGAATCCGCGATGTAAGTAAGATTTGCAACAGTAACAACCTGCTACAAAAATGAGGCCTTTCTCGATAGAGAAATGCCTAAGAAAAGGAAATCTATCTTAAATAACATCTATGTTTTGCATGCTTAGGCGATGGACATATTTCAAGTGACTGTACTAATAGAAGCATATGTCGGCACTGTGTCCATGGATGCAATCACTAAACGTATGTTTCCCAGGCTACATTCCACTTCTGAGGAACCTAACTCAGGGGAAGACAATACACCAGAGTTTGTGTGTAAAGGAGTGTTCAGTACGGAAGCCAGCGCCCAATTCATCTCCTCCATGGTTGTGTCTCCACTTCGAATCCCCAAAAAAGAACACCTGACATATGCCCTGCTAGACACTATGTCAGATGCAACGTTTGTGTATACAGACACCGGAATGTTTATATGGTTCGAGGAATAACAAATCTAAGGATGTAAAGTTCCGACGTACCACCTTGACCGCAAACAAAAAAACAAAACCATCAGTGCAAAAAACTCGACACTCTGCTTGTTCAAGAGTATGATTCAAGAAAAAAAGCCCTCTCCCAAATGCCGATTCCATGTATTTCCTTCTAGTGAAGCGGATTTACATTCCAACTCTTGAAACTGTGAAGAGAGAGATGGCTCTATTTGTCAGGAATTGCAGATTCTATTCACCCACTCAAGGACAGTGAAGTTGGGCTACTGATATGTACGATCGTCTCTGGAAGTGACAATGATCCCCTTGCCATGGAGACTAATATGGACTTGAGAATTGTGGGAAGATCTGGCACCAGGGAAATCTCAGGTGGTACAATTGGATAAAGCTGCAGAGTGATGACACGTTAAGTCACAGAGAATGTGCAACCACTCTTAAATAAAAAAGGGTATGTCAAGTAAAGGCCTTCTCATGCAAGCAAGTTTCACCATCCGGTTAACAATCTACAAGGAAATGTAAAAGTCAGTGGATATAGACATCTTATGGGTCTGTTTTCATTGAAGGCGAAAATAAAAAGGTAATTTTCTAAAGAATACCTTTGCTCCACAGAAATCACCAGGAGAAGGATGCATCATGAAATTGTGGCTAAACAACTGCCTTCCAAGTGGGTGAAACTAAAACAGCAAACAAATAAACTGTCTGAACCGCTTCACTTGCCACACCTAAACAGAGGCTCTGTAAGCAGGAAGAAAACTCAGACTCGAAGCAACTTCATAAAGACGATAATGATCCTTGGGGCCAGTGTAACCTAACCAGTGTCACATACACCATTAAAGTTCAGGATGGATGTGTACATAAAGCACACATCTTGACAGAAAAGCCTGACTGCACAAAAAGATTAAAAACGGATCGCAAACTTTACTCATTTCAATAGAGCTGTTCATAAGTTTGTATGCTCCGCCCTGAGAGGGGAAGCAATGGGTAAAAGTTATACCTCACAGGGGACATAGAACTTGCACAAATATAGATAGGTGTGACTTGGTACTGGGGAAAACTGAAATGCATTTTCTCTCTAGGATAGAAATTCACAAAGGTGAATTTTGAGGAGTGTTGCTGCCGCTATATTCATCTTTTCATAGGATACATGGGCATCTGTTTTTTTGTCTTTTGCGAATCACAATGTCGAAATATCAAAACCTAATAGTCCCATGCAAAATGCATTATCATGACATAGATCCTACGTTTAAGGCCAGAAAAATAGAGCAAACATCGTATTAGCTTGAATAACAATGTAATAAAATATAAAAACACATGAAAATGATAGATAAGTACTCATTTGTATTAATTTTAACAAAGATATTTTATTTTAATAACCATATTTCATTGGCTATGCTGAAAGTAAATAAAAAAGAAATGAAAATAAGTTTTCATCTTACTTCAGTAAGTTCTCATAAATCAAGCGACCCCTTTCTAGAGCTAACACTTGATTTCTATATGAAATACACAGATATCTGAGTGTTCAATAAAGATTCTCCTCTCTACCTCTCAAACGTTGAGTTAGTAAAGCAGTGAAGAACACTAATTTTCTTCTCCCCAGTTTAATATGTTATAGATATATTTATTTGAGTCCCTAGGAGGTCTGTCCGGAGTCCAGTACAATAATTTATCAGACCTTTTGCAGTATCAAGCTGAGTTCTGTTACTTGAGGCATGCAGTATCAAGCATCATCTCTAGAAGGTGCATAATTGGTATTAGATTACTTGTAGGGTAAAGTATTCTCATGTAATTTGTTCTGACAAACCTTTGTACCAAGAAGCCGAAGACACTTGAGGATAGTGTTATTCAAATATTCATATGTATATGCACATGTAAGGTTTTAAATTGGAATTCTGTGGATATGCCATCATAAAAATGTGCAAGAATGATGCCTCTTTCATGTTAGCTGTTAATTATAAGAGATCATGGGGCTAACACATAATTTCTTTATTAGTTACGTATTTCAAGGATGCTGGCCTTTTAAAATCTGCAATCTGTCATTCATTACAGTTTGTTCTTCCAGAGAATGGGTCTAAGGGAGGTAACTTTGTTGGAAATATAAAGGTTTGAGGTCGTTTAAATATATATATATATATACAGGGTCTTTCTAAAAAAGTATCCGACATTAGGCCAGAAAAATATTTCAAATACCTGAAGGGGTTGGCACCATAATCCCCTTCAAAAATAGGCCCCTTGTGCTTGCACATACTAAGCCCACCGATCTATCCACTTCCGGAAACATTTCTGCAAGTCTGCTTTTGAAATGGTGTTCATCTCCACCGTCACATTCCGCATTATGTCTTCTCTAGTCTCAAAACGAGAACGTTTTAGTGCCGTCTTCAATTTTCAAAACAACCAGAAGTCGCAAGGAGCCTTATCTGGAGAGTAGGCAAGTTGGCGAATGACTGGAATTCCATGTTTGGCCAAGAAATGTTGGATCAATTGGGATGAATGTGCGGTGGCGTTGTCGTGATGCAGTTGCCAGTTTTCATCGTCCAAATCTCTCGTCTTTTGCGCCGAACTGCGTCATGTAGACACAACCAGTATGTTTATTTACTCTCAGGATCACATTGTTTTTAGGTCATTGCTGAGGTCCTGGTATTGTCAAGGTTTTTTGAGCTCAACTTTATTGAGAAAATACTCATTCTGAGCAGTTAAATTAAGGATAACCCTTTCTGTTTATTCATATAGTAATTTCTGATTTGATTTCCTTGTCTTTGTATCTACCTTTCTGTATGTCTTCGTTTTAAAACCCTGTCACCTTTTTAATTGATGCACTGATGACCGTTTATGCCTCCAGTTTTTCTGCGATCTGTCCAGTCGCATTACTCCACAGATCTTTAAGCGGAGATATCAATCTATTTTGTTGTATTCATCTGCATAAGGATCTTGTATAAAGGCATCAGTCGTCTCAGACATTCAATGTCAGAACCTGCATTGGTTATTTTTTGTAGACCAGCAATTTTCTCAAATCATTTTGTGAGTAGGTCCTGATTTTATCCGGCTTTTGTGCAGTTACAGTGAAGCCTCCTTGTCAATCTAATCTTGATTCTGTTCTCTTATGGTACCATCATCTTTTTTTACCTGTATTTAAAACCCTTTTGTGTGTAGATTGCAATAGTAATGCAGGGAGTAAATTAAGGCAAGTTATGACATTCTTAACAAGCATGGCATATCCAATGCCATGGTTTTTAATTGAGTGAAATGGGAGAAGGGTGGGAGAGAGGGAAGTGGGGTGGGGTAGGAGTGGTAAAGTGGGATGGAACAGAGGGAAATTATTGTTTTTAGTTATGGGTTTTGCAGAACGTGATTGAGTTTTGCAAAGAGAAAAAAATATAATATCAATGTTCGGTGTATTTTGTGTCTGGTAGCATCAATTCAGTGAGAGTTTAAGAAAACCGTTCCATGTAGAGAAATTATATGAGAATGGTATGATGGATGCTTTATGTGAGTCTTAAAGACATGTTTTAATCTGATGACTCCAGGAGAAGAATACATTTGGATAGTATAGTGAGATGGGTGCAGAACAGGAAACTACAATGATTTAGCCACGTTGAAAAATAGACGAGAGTTTATATATTAGTAAATGTAGACCAGTTGATGTAACACTTCAGTTCAATAAAGCTTTGAGGAAATGATAACAATAGACTTGGGAGAAATAGGGATAAATAACTGCCTCATCAATGTCAAATTGGAAGTAAAAAAAAAGGTCCAACACATTCCAGCATGTACATCAGATGATAAAGCAAATATAATTATGTAGATGATCCTTTCTTTGTTCTTACTAAAAGACTTTTTTGTTTACTGCAATTATCTGTTTTGTTCTTTAGTATTCATGTGCATGTCCTCTCTTTAAACCATTTTTTTTTGAAAATGCAGACTAACAAACTTTACAGAAATAGGGTTTCTAAATTTGTATAATTATTTAAGTTGAGTTTAAGAGATCAAAGGGTCCATTCCTGGGTCTAACATTTGATTTTGCTGAGTTAAATTTACATCCGAAGGACTCTTTTCAGGATAAATGTTGTTCCTTTTAGAGCTGCTGTCTGAAGCTGCTGTCTGCACTTCCCAATAGTTTGGGCTTCCATGGATTGTGTCTAATTATTTTGTTAGATTTTTTTTACAGGATTAGTTGCTCCTACCACAGCCATATGATTTTAATTTGTTTTATGGACCATGTTGTTTTGTCATTCTTGACGTCCTGAAATTTGGTTATCTTTATTGTGGCCATAGTCATTCTGGACTGTGACATTAATAGAGAGCACTCCTATGAGGTTTTAACATATGACAATCCCTGATTTGATGGCCTTGTCTTTTATGTATCCACCCACCTGTATGTCTTTCTTATAGAAGACTGTCACCTTTCTGTTTAATGTAATAGGTGATAGTTCTAGCTTTCAGATATTTAGTTATCTGTCAAGCAGCATCTCTTCACTATAGGTCTTTACTTACTTTGTAATGGTTGAATATGTTATTACTTCTGTGAAATGGGTTTTGCATACAGAGATTTAAAGCAATGTCCGAATTACAGAACCTGCTCTTGTCATTTTATTGTATAGCACATATTTCTTCAAATCCATTTGCTAATAGGCTCTGTTGTTAAGCTAAAATAATCCATTGCCCATCAAATGGCAATTTTCCACCCTTGAGCTATAATAGTGAAGCTTCTTAGTCAATATAACTGTGGTTAAATTATTCCATGAACTTTCTTGCCATTCTACAATTTTGCGTACTCTTTCCTCTATTTTCACTAAATCACGGTTACTGGTTTGCCGTATTTGAGTGTATGTGCATGTGTATTTTTAAATTGTAATACCTGGAAAATGCAGACCCACAAACTGTACAAGAATGTGGTTTCTCTCCTGTGTGTGTTCGCATGTGATATTTTATAGAGGAACTCTCTGAAAATGCAAATCCACAAACTGTACAAGAATATGGTTTTTCTCCTGTATGTATTCGCATGTGATTTTTTAGATGAGAATTCTCATAAAAAGCAGACCCACAAACTTGACAAGAATATGGTTTCTCTCCTGTGTGTGTTCGTATATGTCTTTTTAGGGAATAATTCTCTGAAAAAGCAGATCCACAAATTTGACAAGAATATGGTTTCTCTCCTGTGTGTGTTCGCATGTGCCTTTTTCGATGACTGTCCTGTGAAAATGAGGAGTCACAAAATTGGCAAGAATATGGTTTCTCACCTGTGTGTATGCGCAGGTGCCTTGTTAAAGTAGATTTTTCTGAAAATTCAATTCCACAAATTTCACAATGATATGGTTTCTCACCCGTGTGTATGTTCATGTGTTTTTTTAAATAGAAATTCCTGGAAAACGCACATCCACAAACGTAACAAGAATATGGTTTCACTCCTATACATGTTGGCATATGATATGTCAGATCAGAATTCCGTGAAAATGCAGACCTACAAACATGACACGAATATGGTTTCTCTCCTGTGTGTGTTCGCATGTGATTTTTTAGATGAGCCCTACGGGAAAATGCAACTCCACAAACTTGACAAGAATATGGTTTCTCCACTGTGTGTGTTCCCATGTGACATTTAAGATTAGCCCTCCTGGAAAATGCAGCTCCACAAATTTGACAAGAATGCGGTTTCTCTCCTGTATGTATTCGCAAGTGGGCTTTGAGACAAGATTTATCTGAAAATGAAAATCCACAAATTTTACAAGAATATGGTTTCTCACCAGTATGTTTTCGTACGTGCCTTTGTAGTTTATAGCTATGTGAAAATGCAGATCCACACACATAACACGAATATATCTTTTCTTCCATGTGTGTTTATATTTCAATGTTAGATTATCTGAAAGAGAAGTTTCTAACATTTACAGGAATTTGCTTTCTTCTTTCTTTGTTGACACACGGCTTTTAAAATGTAAATTAACTAAAAGGCAAATCCACTAACTTTATAAATATATCAGTTATTTCTAATGTGTATTTCTGTTATTCTTTTCAAAGATTTCTCAGAAAATATAAATTGACTATTTAAAATGCTATCTTAACAATACTTATCTAAAACACTCATCTTTGTGTTTCACAGAAACTGATCTTGCACAAATAAAGACCTTTTTTCATTCTTTGCCGAATTGGAAAATCATCATTTTGATCTGTAAATAAAGAAGAAAGGGAAGAGATGATATCAACAGAAATACAAGCCGAATTGGAAAATTATCATTTTCTGAAAGAGTTTTGATCTGTAAATAAAGAAGAAAGGGAAGAGATGATATCAACAGAAATACAAGCCGAATTGGAAAATCATCATTTTCTGAAAGAGTTTTGATCTGTAAATAAAGAAGAAAGGGAAGAGATGATATCAACAAGGACTTTCTGTTACAAAGTAAATAGGTGACATTTGCTTTTACACTATTATATATTTTCCGAATAAATTGTAAGTAATGTCATATTTTATGTTATACTAATCTTACACTGACAATATTTTATTTATTTAGAATTAATTATGAAACATGTCTTTTCTTTATTCATTTCTTTTGTAAGTGAACATCGATACATTTTACAGTGTACAAATAGATAAGCACTTGTATACACAGTGTAAAAGCAAATGGCATACGAAGATGAAATCATTGTATCATTTGTGTGTCTAATAAATACTAAACAATGTCATGAATTCAGAAAATAAGTCTTAACATATTCTAAAACTATTAGAAAAGTTTAATATCAATTCCGTTTCAACAATATGAAGGGTTACAGTATGAATTACATGTATGATGATACATATTTTTTGTTACACCCATGCAACATATGTTGTCGTGTCATCGTTTTATCAGACTTTAATTAAACTAAATATCAGTTTATATATTAATTAAATTCATATTATTAAATAACTGCTAGATATTTTCATGAATTATCTTTTAAGAATATTTTGAAAAAAAATTAGTTATATACGATGATAAAAAAATCAAACAATTTTTAAAAATTTAAAACAAAAATAATCTTAAAATTATTTATATAAGAAAATGTTAGTGGTTTTGATCTACCACGATTGAGAAATTACAAATTGTTTTTCAGGTGTATACATTAAACAATAACAGGCGTTTAATGTATTTTTTGTAAAAAAATGTCTTAATGATATTCGTCTAGTTGTTTGAATTAATTATTATCACAAAGATAAATTTCGATGCACTCTGCAATGGTATAACTCTCAAATAGAAAATCTTTTCAATATTTTAATTGATACATAATCTTTATTTACGATGTATAACTCTCAAATAGAAGATCTTTTCAATGATATTTTAATTGATACATAATCTTTATTTACAATGTATAACTCTCAAATAGAAGATCTTTTCAATGATATTTTAATTGATACATAATCTTTATTTACGATGTATAACTCTCAAATAGAAGATCTTTTCAATGATATTTTAATTGATACATAATCTTTATTTACAATGTATAACTCTCAAATAGAAGATCTTTTCAATGATATTTTAATTGATACATAATCTTTATTTACGATGTATAACTCTCAAATAGAAGATCTTTTCAATGATATTTTAATTGATACATAATCTTTATTTACGATGTATAACTCTCAAATAGAAGATCTTTTCAATGATATTTTAATTGATACATAATCTTTATTTACGATGTATAACTCTCAAATAGAAAATCTTTTCAATGATATTTTAATTGATACATAATCTTTATTTACGATGTGTACCTTTTTAAAAAATTGGTTCCATTTCATTTCAGGTTTAAAATTATTTAAAGATAAAATGTCTGTGGTTTTGATCTACGAGATTTGACAAGATTTTAGTCGATATATTTTTTTATTTTTTTTAATTAAAGCATGGCCGATGTTCAATGGCGTTTGAAGAAGAATGTATTTTTAACATAAATGTATACTTCTGAGTAAAAGTAATAGTTTTCAGAAATGTAATATATTAAGAATTGTATTTACTAATTATTTTTCTAACAAAAAAAATTTATAATTCAAAACACTATAAATATGTAAATAAATTCACAATCATACATTATATAGCAAATAAATACATTGATCAATGTGTTTTTTAACATAAATCTGTACGTCTGTATAAAAGTTTTTAAGCGTTCAGATTATTAATAATTCAATTGACTAATTATTTTTCGAAAAATTAAACAACTCTTTCAAATTACTTTCCAAAATTTTACAATTAAACATAATCTAGTAAATAGTTACTGTATTTATTTTGATAAAAACGTTACGTTGTAGATTAGACATATGATTATATTTTTTTTATTAAATGAGTTTTCTTATTAAACCAAAAAAGATATACAGTAACACAGATGCTCCACTGGCTTTCTTGATTATTTATTCCTCTGATAAATACTCTTTAATCCAACATGAAATTAATAGGTTTTAGACATACAATTCATGAAGAATTTAATTTTTTCTATTATCTTACCAATAGTTTAGCAGCACTGACATGTATTGTTTACGAGACTTTAAAAATAAAATTTAGTAAATAAATACGTATTTATATATTTATTTATATCAAAATTTTGAAGAGTACAAATATTTTATATGCATCCGTGTATAAAAAAGTATGTTTAGTTTTCGGTTAGATTTTTCTTTAAACCATAAGGAGCTTTTTATCAGATGTGTCCACAAACTGATATAAGAAGCTGTTTGTCTGTCAGTATGTCATCTTAAAATGAGAGGTAACTTTATGAACATGCCTCCATGAATCCACAGGTGAAACTTTGAACGTCCATTAAGTGTGTCACAAGTTTTAAAGGACATTTATATATTATTCCAAACTTATGATCCTGAAATAATATTTTAGCCACATCTAAAATTAGATATACACTTTGTGGATCTGTCCTGAAGAAGTTTTAAATAGGATTTTTCTGATTATGAGAACAACCGTCATTCTGTTAGTCTGTCATGCTGAAATACAATTTCTAGTCATGTCCACCATCTTTAGCTCTGTCATTATGTTAGTCTGTAATTTTGAAAAATGTAGTAGCATTTTTATATGCTTTGACGAACCGCCATATATATCCCCAGATATGTGAATGTAACACAACACTAGTAAAACGTAGCATAAAGTAACATAAAAAACCGTCTACATTACGATGAACACCTTATACTGTGACAGAGAAAAAATGGTAAATAAAGATGTAAGATGAAGAAGGTTAAGACTGAAGGACACCCAGGCGCTGTTGCAGAAATGTTTAAGGCTGCAGATAAAACAAACATTGAGATAATCACAGACTTGACAAATCAGATCATAAAAGAAGAGATTATCCAAAAAAACTGAAAACTTAGTATTATTGTGAATTGTTGCAAGGGTAAAGTTGATACACTAGATAGAGGTAATTAGAGAGGCTGAAAGTTGATGGATAAGGCTCTAAAAAGAATTGTAAAAATTATTGAGCTGCAACTAAAAAGTCAGATAAACTATGCTTTTATCTTATGCTTGGACAAAGTACACTGGTGTTATATTTATTCTGGGACAAATACAAGAGAAGTACCTTGATGAGAAAGAGAACTTGTATTTTCCTATAGTATATCTGGATAAAGATTTTGACAGAGGGTATCTGGTGAGCTTTGCATAAAGTAGATGAACATGAGTGATTATTGAAGGTTGTTCAAGCAATGTACAGAAATGCTCAAGGTCGTGTTAGAATTAACAGCACATTTACTGACAGCTTTAATGTAAAAGTAGGAGTACATCAATGTTCAGTACGGAGTCTATGGCTATTCGTTTTTCTTAGAAGCATGCTTGCTAGCACATAAAAATGGACATTAAACAGAATATTATGATATGATTACCTAAAATGTTATTCATCAAAATATGTAAAACAAATGTTTAAAAACAACAATTTGTTTTATGAAGTGAAATATTTACAAATTGTAGTTCTTCACCCTATGCTAATTCACGCCCCACAAAGATTCTATTTTTTCAGCGATTTCATGTAAACAGCCTTTAAAACTTGGCTGTAAAAAGAATAAAAATAAAACAATTATATTAAACTTTAGAATGACGATCAGATCCAACCAGGCGGTAATGATCAGCCAATTCCAAGTGATGATTAATTTTTAAGGGCATATAACCGACTATTTTGTAAGTGAGATATTTTTTTTGTATGTCTTTAAAGACATGTTAAAAATCTAGGGTATTTTTTTATGATGAAATAAATTAGCATGTGCATCGGGGCAGCGATAGTACGTATATTGCATGTGAATCAGTGTGGCGATAAGTATGTATATAGCATGCGCATTAAAGTGTCAATAGGTACATTTATAGCATGCACACCGGGGCGGCAGTAGGTACTTATATAGCATGCACACCAGGGCGGTGATAGGTGGTATCTAGTATGCACACCAAGCAATGATAAGTACGTATATAGCATGCACACCTGGGCGACAGTAGTTAAGTATATTCTATATGCATCGGGGTGGCGATATATACGTATATAGTATGCACACTAGGGTGGTGATAGGTACGTATATAGCATGCATACCGCGGCGGCGATAGATAGGTATTTAGCATTCGCACCAGGGCAGAGAAAGGAAAATATATAGTATTGGCACTGGGGTGGCGATAGGTACATATATAGTATGCACACCGGGGCAGCGATAGGTACATATATTGTATTCACACCAAGGCGGCAATATGTATGTATATAGTATCTTTACCGGGGCAGAGATAGGTACATATATAGTATGCACCCCAGGGTGGCGAAAGGTAGTGTATATAGTATGTGCACCGGGGCGGCGATAGGTACGTATATAGGATGCACACCAGGGCGGCCGTAGGTATGTATATAGTATGCGCACCAAGGCAGCGATAGGTACATATATATTATGCACACCGGGGTGGCGATAGTTACGTATAATATATGCGCACCATGGCAGTGATAGGTATGTATATTGTATATGCACCAGGGTGGCTATAGGTACATATATAGTATGCGCATTGGGGGGGGTGACAGGTGCGTATATAGTATGCACACCGGGTGATGATAGGTATGCATATAGTATGCGGAAAGGTGCAGAGATAAGTACCTATATAGAAGGTGCAGACAGAGGTGTTACTTTTTATAGAAAGATGTCATACTTTTGTGCTGGGCAATGGAAGAGGAATGGTGGGGAAGAAACAGCTTTCAAAAAATGCAAAGGGAGAAAGTAGTGGTGAAATGCGGCGACAAAGGAAGAGAAAGGTAGAAAGATAAAGAGACGGCTATAGAGAGAGGGAGAGAAATAGAAGTTTGAATATAAAGATGTTACACACGCGATTTTTCTTCTATTTTGTGTTTTTATGACCCTGAGCAACGCCGGGTAGCCCTGCTAGTTTAAAATTAAAAAAAAAACAAAGATATTTTATCATATTTTCCTACAAATATAATCCAACTACCTATTTGTTTACTTTCGTTTCCTAAAATACACAGGTGACTATATTTTGACAATCACCGTCTGGCTCAGAAATATTTCTGGTTTTGGGGCGGTTAACATTCCGATTGGCCGAAAATAATTTTTTAACAATACTTTCTTTAAAGAAATTATTTAGGTTTCATGAGTAATAATAATAAAAACAACAATTTATTAAGGAAAAATAAAGATAGTTATGCAACATTATACTTACTTGTATACACATCATTTTATTTATCTACCTCCCACAGCGGTAAGATGTGACACAAAGTTAGGAAAGTGGGATTTGAAAAGCCAGCGCCCGAGAAGGTGAACACTATGGCCTACAAAAAATACCTGGGCAGCCCCGTCAGCATTCCCCGGTAGGGGCGCCTCGGGCAGTAAGCAATAAACTTACTCCTCCCCAAAGAGGGGAGGCAAAGCCTGGGAGGGTGGACCTCCTAGAACTGCACAGGACAAACCCAGAGACAGGCGTAAACCAAGCCTCGAAGCCAAGAAAATACCAGTTCATGGGGTGTAGTATCCATCGGAACAGATACTACACTTTGAAAAAAATTTTAAATAATAACACGAATTATAAGATATGATGTAAGTTTACGAGAAGAAACTTAAAAATAGTGACCAGAAAACCAGCTTACAAATAAAGCGACTCAGATCGACAACGGTGCCATCTCTTTTAGAATTAAAAGTCAATTTATTTTATTTTATTGATTTCAATATTTAACTATTCTAATATGAGGAGGGGTAAAGGATATAATCTTACACTCAATTGTAAAGAAGGCGACAACAAAACGCCATCTTGAATTTATCGAGACTGATAAACTTCTACAATTATTCTTTTTTATGTCAAACCTTTTCGATTAAACTTTTATTGAGTAAATTTAATATCTAAAAAAAAATGAAGTAAAAATATAAATCTTTTAGTAAAAACAAAAATGTCCAAACGCATTTAGTTCAATCAATATTTAATATGTTTTTTTTTTTGTTTTTTTTGTTCAATATCATTAGCTTAATAAACAACAAAAACATATTTTAAACGGTGGAGAGCAAAAACTTCGTTGAAATGGTTATACAACATAAAACCCTGATTCTAATTCATTTTAAAAGTTGGTGCTTCTACAGAATTGTAGCCAAACCAAACCAAACCAAACCGTTTTTTCCAGACTGAACCTAAAACTTAGGTTAGGGTTAGTTTAGGGTTTGAAAAAAAAATCGATTCAAATTCTGTAGAATACCTAAAAATGCACTGTAAATAATAAAACCTAAAATTATGGGTAAATTCTTCATTTACGAAATTGAAATAGTAATTTTCATGAAAGCTTTTCCCAACCTTTCTGAGTAATTAATTTTTTATTGAAAAAAATAAAATTTGTAAATAACTGTAATTGAATATGTTTCATAAATCAAGGCTGGGGTAATCTTCCGAATAACCAATAAATATCTGACTTTCAGTGATAATATTTTTAAAACGTATTAATTAATATTTATTCTGATTTCACCAATTAAAATCGTATTATTAGCTTCTATGGCAACATATTTCAACAAGGTAGAGAGCTACAACTCTGTTGAAATGGTTGCAAAGCATAAACATCCTGATTTACATTTATTGTTAAATTCGCTATAAAGAAGAAAGAAAAAAAAATGGGGCATCTTTTACGAGACTCAGCAGAGTAAAAACGCTAAAAAAACAAATTTATAAAAAATAAAAGTAACTGTAAGCTGTAAAAGTTAGTTTCAAACTTGCATGTGCTATTTGTTTGTATTTTAAACCCGTTTGAAGTGCTATTTATTAGAAATTTATGTTCGACAGACGTTTTTCGAAGAATTCAAAATGGTCGCTCTACGTAATAATATAGAGGAACTGGCCGCTATTTTTCTTTGAGAAACTAGATGTTTTAAAAAACAAGAATTTTTTTTACATACTACGTAAAAATACAAACAAGGTACATAGGTAAGTAGAAAATGTCTATTCTAGACATAAGTCAACTTTACTTGTTGCAAATTTATGTTTTTAAACTCTTTCTCGTTCTTTTTTTGGACCCCGTTCGCGTCTCTGTTGAGCGTCGTAACAGATACCCAAAAAATGATATATTTACGAACTTGAAAAAGATTTTGTTCAATCCTTCTGAGTAATATATCAAAATTACGTTGAATTAATTTATTTTACGGGTTTTATGGCTAGATTAGAGCTTAAAGTAATATTTAGTAAAGATGATAAAAAATTATTTTAATAAAAGAGAGATAAATAAAAAAAATTCAGAAATATTATACTTACTTTGGAAAGATTAGTGATGTATTTGCTCTAGTGATATGACTTATCAAATGGGAAAATTCAAGATGGCGAATAAAAAAACAGCTTCGCAGAAAACTACAGAGCTGAAACAAACAAACACAAACACTTTGACATGACCGTTCACTTTTAGAATTAAAGGTCAATTTAATTTGATTTAATTTAATTTAATTTATTTAAATATTAAACTATTTAAATGATAGCGGATAAAGAACATCATTTTAAATTCTTTTTTTTTGTGGGGGGGGGGGGTATTCGGGCTTTCCCCCCCCCCCCCCCTTAGTTTCGCATTAAATAGAAACTTACTACTTAAGTGAAGAATTCTGGGTAATTAATCTTATCTTAGAATTGCTTTAAACGATTTATAAATAAATACAAAACATCTTCCACAAAAACACCCAAGTATAAAAATTGCTTGAATGGATGGCTGAGTCTATGAAACTGGCTCTAAACTGTTGAACTTAAAAGAGACCAGCTCCGTTGTTAGTTTCGTATCCAAATGACCTAAATAGACATCTGAAGGCTAATTGATGCATATTTAGACATTAAATAAATTACCCCCCAAGTGAATTAGATTTTTTATAAATAAATTATAGAACTTGTTAACTATTTAAAGAAATATTACTGAATTACTTTTAGGATGCACCAGCTCTGAACGAAAAATTCAAAATGGCGTATTAGTGGGTTTCCCCACGTGTTAGTTTCTCTTTTCTTTGTTTGTGGTTTGGTTTCACCCAAAAAATAAACCACTGTATAGTGTAGGTTTTTTCAAGACACTTTCATCCAATAATTTTTTATTCTTTGTGAGTTTTTCTGATAATTTTGTAATGTTGCAAAGACGATAGTGACATGAAAATGTTGTTTGGCACAAGACAAATGAAACGGGCCGTAAAAAATATATCTAACTAAAATGTTATGGTTTTTGGAAATGTGAAAAAATAAAAATAATACAATAAAAACATGGTTATTGGAATATAATATGAACCTGACTTATATATATATATATATATATATATATATATATATATATATATATATATATATATTAAAGATTAAATTATCGAACTGGAAAAGAAACCCGTTTTTTATCTTGAGATTTTAGTATGAAATTCGATTTTTTTTCTCTCCAGCGGAGATAGTGTTAGCTAATTTTTGGTGTTCAAACCTATTTCTGCAAAATGAGATCCCTGCCCGATCAGAAAATGATGAGTGCAACACAATCCTTTAGCTAAAAGACCCAGATGGGGATATTCTGTCTGGGCAAGCACCCCATCTTCAACTGCTTGTCAGCTCTCCCAGACAACCCAACCTCCTATCATGCACAAAGGGACAAGTTTTCTCCTCCAATCTCCTTTACTCCTGACCGAGTATTTCTCACTGGTCATCACCGGACAACCCAGGAACTGGTTACTTGAGATATACATTAGATATAACTACAATACAGTCTAGTCAGGGGGGGGGCTTATCATGGACACAATCTAAGGACATTATTTTCTGCTCTCAGCATGATTCTGTTTTTACGAGATACTTATTTTATTTCAAAGTGAAGTAATGTTCTGGGTGGCCTGATATGAAATAAAGAACATTTAAAATTTTCTGCCCCCCCCTTTTTTCTTCTGTCCGAGCATCTTACCTGCAAGTCTACCATTCGCATTTACCACTAAAAAATACATACTACTGCCTTTTGACATCCCTATCCATCTCCATGTGAAAAAATGCCTGTTGCAGCGTTTCACCCAGTCCTGCTGAAAAAAACAGTCACCCCAGAACGATCCCGACAAGAAAAAAAGTTAAATTGCAGATCCCAACATCAATAATTGGTCCAGTATGTAATGTTCGTTTATGCCTTCATCATATTCCTTAAAATTAGCTATTTTTCCTTTGTCTACAATGGTTCATTTTCTTGTTTACATTCTTGCTTGTGTGCCTTGCTCATGAGCGGCAGACTAGAAATAGCCTTAGAATTTGCAAGTTTCTGGGCAAATACTAATAGTCGTTATGAAAGTAAAAGCCTTAGTTCGGATTTTGCTGCTATATTGGAATTAAATATCCCTGGAAAAAAGTTCAATTATCGCACGTGAGAATCCAATTATGTAGATAAGTGCAAAATAGAAACAGGGCAACAACTTTTGTGAGAAGGAACACAGCAACAATTGTACATAAGTTTAACACAGTTTTACTTGTGAGAAAACATGAGGGCAAATATATACAACAAATTGTGAGTTCAAAGTTCAGAAAGGAGGAAGTTAATTTAGGTTTGCGAAAACGTGCTTCGCGAACTTATATTGTCGAGATGTAGTCACTTCAGTCCAAGATGGTTGGTAACAGGAAGGAATGGGGGCTCTCTGCGACCGCCGTCGAGGGCTTTGTCTCAGAAGGATCCAGCCGCGGTCCTACCAGATTGAAAAGGTTGGTCGAAAAGAGGCCGGGACACAGCGTGCAAGCGTTTTTATGGGCTGACTCACGTGACCCCTAAGGGAGTAGGGGTTGGGATGCCTGACATCCAATCCGTGAGACCCTTAAGGGACAAGGTTGCAGTCTGGTTGATTGATGATATTTACCTTCAGGAGATACAAGTACATTCCGAGAAAGTACTCGTAAAACACGCACCTGGATGCCACATTGCGGCGATGGGATCAGGTTAGAGACTTTTGTTTTACCCTGTCTAAGAGGGAAAGCCTAGTGGTTGAAGCACCAGCACAAATGTGGCAACACTGCTCAATAGGCGAATGGTGGGTTTACAGGGATACGGAATACTGGTAGCTGTGAAAGGTTTTCTAGTTCGGTAGAGAGAAACCTGCCTTAGCAGACAGCAGTATATTCTATGTATTTAGATCTATGGCGCAAAACACTTGATGAGATAATAACGGACAGTTTACAAATTGTAATGCTTCTAAAGGTATTATCAAAATATTTTAAATCACTCTCTACGGTAACATCTCGACGATAATGAGAATAGAAATAATTTTCATCGGGAGACATTTAAAAAAAGACATTACCTGTAGTGTTTAAAAACAAAATAGATCTACGATATTATAACCGACAAAAGAGGAGACCATGTTTTAAGTGTAGAAATATGATGAAATTTAAGAGATGATGGTGTGATAATTGGGTAAATGGAACTGACTTTAAGAATCGCTGAATTAACCAAATATTACACTGATCCACTTATCTCATGCCTCTTAAAACATTACTTTCACAAACGTTGTAACATGCATATAGACTATGAAGTGACTGTCAACATAATTATGAATAAATCTACGTTTTTTTCCGATTTAATAGAGAATTTTGATGAATCATTACGAGTCATTGTATTGGCTTAAATCGTACATGCTAGAAGAAAACACAGAACAAATTTAAGAGAATGAAATGAAAATCGAAAGGTATTCATAAGAGATGCTTATACACGTATTCCTTCATTTAGGCGAACTATTTTTCAGTGCAGTCAGCGACTAGAAAACGGAGCATTCGTATATTTAACGAAAAAGTCTCAAATTGAAGGCCTCAGAATGAAGAACGCACAGCCTTTAACCGCGGAGGAATTTCTAGTTTCAACTGTATTACTTCAAATGCCTTATACCACACTGCAACGGTAACATTGGAGAAATAACGAATAATAAATTTTTGTGGCAATTACCTTCTGCACAGCCCAAAGAGAATAATACAAGAAAATTTAATGAAAATAACATTCAAATAAAGAAAATGAACTGGTCAGAGTATGTTACAGCACATTTGATTTATTTTTTTACAAAAATCGCTCTAGACAAGACATGAAGCCACTTCATTGTAAGAAGCTAAAATTGAAAGATGATTAGTCAAAGACAAATAATGTCAATTGACCCTTGTCTTGAGGCTATGTGTAGAAGAGAAACAGTCAGCTGCAAGAGTTCCGCAAGCCTGAAGTTCTTGGAAAGAAGCTGATTGATTAGAAAGAATTATGTCGAGTTATCAACATAGCGTATTTGTGAAGACCACTCGACCGACTAGGCAAATGAGCTTAAATAAATGAAGCAGAGAATGGATCATACAATTCTGAAGAACAATATCATATAAAAAACACTGATACTAGCAACATCACGTCTGTGAAAGAGATGGTGCAGAGAAAATAAGAAGTGAAACAAACCAAGTTACAGATTCTACGAATATGAAAATGACACAAAGGACGAATCATCAGCATCTATATTGTAAAAAAACGGTAAAATATAGTTTGTGGAATTTTTTTAATATAAAGCTGAGAAAGAATGTGTGGTGAAGAGAGCTGCGATTCGAACAAACGCCCAAAAGCGACTGGCTTGAAGAGTCACCTTCTTTCTTTTTCCGGTTGGTTTAGATACACTCTCCTCTTCACTTTCAAAACAAAATAAACGTTTTCACATGTCGCGTAATCAAGCTTTTCAGCCAATAAGAATAAGACCTGCTCGATTTAGCCCCAAAATATAACAAGCCGATGCGAACTTAGAAACCCCTATAATAAAACGAGGACATAAGCAGACAAGAGAGATCCAAGCCGGTAGACATCAGAGAAGGACCCAAGAAAGTATGGTCTCCCCCCCCCTCCACGCAACTTTGGCTGGGAAAGGTGAAACAAAAAAAAGCACTTAAAAACTAACGTACAAGCTACATTAACTTGCGCACATATTCAAGCAAAGTGCTACTAATCCATTAACAGAGAAAGGTTGATTCACACACGCACGAAGTTCCAAGCTGCCTAATACTCACACAAAGGTTTCGATGAAAAAGAAAATGTAATACTCATGGAAATAAAAAACGGGGTTTCCTGCAGAGACAATCCGCAAAATGTTTAAACCTGTCTGCTCAATAAATTTCTTTTAATTATATTTTCTCACGAAAATATTGCTTGTCCCAGAAACAGTAAAATAATTCATTTGTAACTCGGTGGAAAAAACATATGAACTTTACGTCACGTAAAAGAAAAAATATAAACACATATGTGTAGGTTACGCATTTATTACTGAAACTGAACAAAGAAATGTGTTAATGTACACGTTAATTTTCACGTAAAACACACATAGTTGCAGCTGCTGCTCCCCTCAATGTCTTATAGCGCACATAGCAGCTGCTGCTCCCCTCAATGTCTTATAGCGCACATAGCAGCTGCTGCTCCCCTCAATGTCTTATAGCGCACATAGCAGCTGCTGCTCCCCTCAATGTCTTATAGCGCACATAGCAGCTGCTGCTCCCCTCAATGTCTTATAGCGCACATAGCCACTGCTGCTCCCCTCAATGTCTTATAGCGCACATAACAACTGCTGCTCCCCTCAATGTCTTATAGCGCACATAGCCACTGCTGCTCCCCTCAATGTCTTATAGCGCACATAGCCACTGCTGCTCCCCTCAATGTCTTATAGCGCACATAGCAGCTGCTGCTCCCCTCAATGTCTTATAGCGCACATAGCAGCTGCTGCTCCCCTCAATGTCTTATAGCGCACATAGCAGCTGCTGCTCCCCTCAATGTCTTATAGCTCACATAGCAGCTGCTGCTCCCCTCAATGTCTTATAGCGCACATAGCAGCTGCTGCTCCCCTCAATGTCTTATAGCGCACATAGCCACTGCTGCTCCTCTCAATGTCTTATAGCGCACATAACAACTGCTGCTCCCCTCAATGTCTTATAGCGCACATAGCCACTGCTGCTCCCCTCAATGTCTTATAGCGCACATAACAACTGCTGCTCCCCTCAATGTCTTATAGCGCACATAGCAGCTGCTGCTCCCCTCAATGTCTTATAGCGCACATAGCAGCTGCTGCTCCCCTCAATGTCTTATAGCGCACATAGCAGCTGCTGCTCCCCTCAATGTCTTATAGCGCACATAGCAGCTGCTGCTCCCCTCAATGTCTTATAGCGCACATAGCCACTGCTGCTCCCCTCAATGTCTTATAGCGCACATAACAACTGCTGCTCCCCTCAATGTCTTATAGCGCACATAGCCGCTGCTGCTTCCCTCAATGTCTTATAACGCACATAGCCACTGCTGCTCCCCTCAATGTCTTATAGCGCACATAGCAGCTGATGCTCCCCTCGATGTCTTATAACGCACATAGCAGCTGATGCTTCTTTCAATATCGTACAGCTTCGTGTCACACCTCTGGAAAAAAAATGGCTGTCGGAGATCTTACACTAATGCACCAGTCCCTACATCCCAATATCCGATTCATCAACTCTCCTAATTGCAGGAATATTATGTGCAAAGCACAGTTGAGAAAGACACTCATCTGCAACAGCGATTGTCAGGATCAAACTGATGTTCCGGTGTTCCTTGAAAGGCACCATGAAGGTCGCATGCTCCAGGTCCGCAGGTCCCACCAGTGTTAGAGGCTCCGCACAGCTTCTTCGAGTGTGCTGTGTTCAACAAATGCCCTCTTTTGATTTTCCAGAACGTTATGGTCGTTCTGTGGTTGGCATAACAGTTATTATATATGACAGGTTCGAGTAACATTTTTTCTCAGGATTTGTTTGAATAAAAAGAAACCAGAAAACAGACGCGTGAAGAACAAAACCAACACTTAATATTAAAAAGAATACTAATATTTATATACAGAAATATATAAATAGGCAGACAAAAGATTTTACTACTTACTTAACCCTATTATATAGTAAATAACAACCCAATACACACAATCAACAGTGAATAAATTATCAATATAAAATTATTTTATATAAACACTTGTGATAGACAAGCGTATGGTTGCAAGGAAACACGGACAACTTGAATGGGATTAATCAAATATATTTATTTACCCCAAAGCAAAGATCGTTCTTTTTATTCTTAATTCCTTGATGACGACGGCGACGGTTAAGTTGTTTATCTTAATTCTTGATGACGGCGGCGACGGCGACGGTTAAGTTGTTTATCTTAATTCTTGATGACGGCGGCGACGGCGACGGTTAAGTTGTTATCTTAATTCTTGATGACGGCGGCGACGGAGTGACCTTTTTTCTACGTGTTCACTCGTTGGTCGCTAGCTGAGGAAAAGATGGCGGCAACCTCCGACTAGCGCCAAGCCCCTTTTCTTGTTTTCCTTTTAGTAGCTCTCCGGAAACGGTGAACGCTCAGCATGTCGCTGTCCAACATTAGTTCCAGATAGAGTGAGATCTGTTATATAACAAATGCCCCCTCAGATCTCAATCAGGTTTGTGAACTGGTCCGTGGGATATCCTCAGTTCATGACAAAGTCCTTGAAGCGTGCAGGTAGTCGTCCTCTCGTCATTCTCGCTGGTAGCGGAGTACTGTCTGTATTGCCCTCTTGTAATGTTGTAGGGTGTATGTCGTGAGTTGGATCTGGGTCCCTTGGTGACTGCGGTTCGACGTGATTTTTGTGGTTGGTACATGGTGAGAGGGGTAAGGGTGTGCTGCATAGGTGTGGTGGTCGAGGGGCCAGTTGTCTTATATGTGCGCGGTGGATCCAGGCTGTATCACCCTTTTCATCTTGCACCTGGCACATCACATCATTTGACTTTGTGACCGTGAAATTCCCCACCCAAGGTAGATGAGATGCTCGGGCCGGTCCTGATTGTGGCCGATGAAGTAAGACCCTGTCACCCACTTGTATTGAGTCTTTGCAAGTAGGATTATGCGCATTCCTCTCAAGTTTGTGGTCAGCCTCGTCGTTGGCCAGAGTGACATGGTGGTGAACCTGCCTCAGCAGGGCATTGATCTCCATGCCATATGCCCCCGGATCGTCGCTTCTGATTTGTTTATTGTGAAGCATAGGCAAACCAATGTTGGGATGACGACCAGTGATTGCGTAATGGGGGGAGACACCGGTAGCGCTATTGACCGTGGCGTTCATGGACGAGACCACAGATCCCAGGACGTCAGTCCACTCGCAATTTCTGTCCTCGCATAGCATATATAGCGCGTTTTTCATCGTTCGATGTTGTCGCTCGATGTTGCCTGAGCTCTGTGGTCTCCACGGACAGTGGAGTTCCTGCGTGATAGCCAACTGGTCGCAGAATCGTCTGTACACTTCTCCCGTGAAGTGTGTGCCACGGTCAGATGAAACAATCCGTGGAATCTCCCTGTGTCGAAGGAAGAATTGATACAACCCACGGGCTGCGTCAATGGCACGGTCCCTTGCGCATGGTATGGCCGTGAAGTACCGACTAAAGCTGTCCAAAATTGTCAGGATGTAACGTTTTCCTTTCGAGTTTGGCATTGTCACAAAGTCTATGAAGACCAACTCAAATGGTTTCTTTCCGCGTTTGCAGTGACCCATGGGCCAGTGGGTGCGTTTGCCATAGTTCCCTTTGCATTTTGCGCATGTTACGCAAGAGTCAACGTAGGCCTTGATGTCGCGGTTCTAGAACTCCCACCAATAACTGGACATGAGTTCTTGCATGCGCGTGATGCCCGAGTGATTGGTGCCTTCATGTGCTTGCGAGAGGTATCTGGCACGAAGTTTATACGGCACAACCAGTTTGGGGGAGTTGTTGCTGTCCCGAATCATCAAAACGGAGGTGCCTGGCTCCAGAAAAAATTGTTGGAAGTGTCTATTGAAGAGCGTAGCACGGTGATCGTCGGGATCAATATGTGGTTTATCCGGTGAGGGTGACTGGAGGGCACTGATGATCTTCGCTAATGTTTCATCCTTCTGTTGTTCTTCTGCAATGCCCAAGTGATTGCAGATTCTCTCTGTAGGGATGGAGGATGACGAATGATATGCAAAGAACGCATTGCTGATGTGTTCTTGTGCACGGGTGCCTTGTGGTGAGTGAGTCTTAGGAATCAACCGTAAACCGTTAAGTTCGCTGAGGCACCAAGACGGTATATACATGCGTAAAACTGACCCACTTAGCTCGAAAGTCTGGCCTGCTGGGGTCGGGTCATACGGAGTTTTGGCCTTCTTCTGCCCGCAACCCCTACTGAGCATGTCAGCCCAAATGTTCGATTCGCCCTCGATGTATTCGAGAACAAAATCGTAGCACGAAATTTCTTCTTGCCATCTCCGTATTTTGGCATTATTAAATACCCGCTGATCCAGATACGTCAATGACCTGTGGTCGGTGAAAAGAACAAAGGGGCGGTTTCGGAGAAAATAATCAAACTTAATTATCGCCCACTTGATAGCGTAGGCCTCCCGTTCCGTCGTGGACCAGTTCTGTTCCGTGGGGTTGAATGCATGTGAAGCAACAGCTATGATATTCTTCTTCCCGTTGTCAGCTTCTTGCATTAGGATCGCACCACATGCGACATCGCTAGCGTCGGTGGTGAGTGTGAACAGCTTTGAAAAATCCGGGAATGAAATGATTGGTGGAGAGGCAAGCCGTTCTTTGATTCTTCTGAAGGCTTTGTCGGCACTCTCAGTCCAGAGAAAGGGTTTATTGGCCCTGTTGAGGTCATGAATGGGAGACATGAGTTTTGAAAATGTGTCCAATCGGATTTGTTCCTGCAAGCGCGTTTCAAGGAATTGCCTAATCCATACCAACCGCCCGATAAGGCTTTGTAGTTCCTTTTTCGAAGTTGGGGGCTTCATTTCTCGGATAGCCCGAACGTATTCAGGATCAGGCTTGAAACCGTCACTGGTTATAATGCGTACGAGGAATTTTGCCTCAGGTGCAAGAAATGAGCATTTTTCCGGGTTTAGCTTGAGACCAAAATTCCGGAGGGCGGTAAAAAGCTGTTCCAGAGCGAATATGTATTCATTGAATGTTCTTGCATGTACCAAGTTGTCGTCGATGTACGACGAGATGTTATCGCGTGAACTGACTGTGGCTAAAGCTTCCGCTACGCAACGTGAAAAGATCTGTCCGGCAGAGGTAAGACCGAAGGCCAGGCGAGTGTACTGGTAGCACTGGTCCTTCCATGTAAACGCGGTTTTGTGACGGTCCTGCTGGTCGATTTCGATTTGCCAGTAGCCGCTGCGAAGATCCAGAGAAGCAAAGTAGGTGTTGCCCCTGCCGATCTTGTTAAATAGATGGTCTATCCTCGGTATTGGGTAAGGGTCCAGATCGACTAAGACCTTGTTCAGTGTTCTCTTGAAATTAGCCACTACGCGAACTGAACCGTTTTTCTTGCGCACAGCGAACACTGGGCTGTTAAAGCCCCTGGGGTCACTGCATTTTTCGATAACGCCTTCATTCGCCATGCGTCTGATTTCGTTATCGACATCGGCTTCCAAGGCCTGGGCGATCGGGTGTTGCTTCTGACTGCGGGATTGGCCGTTGGTCGGTATCCGGATGGGTCGGATGAACGTCCCTGGTTTGTTGTCATTCGAGCCGATGATGTCAGCGAATTTGATAAGAAGGTTCGCCGTATCCTCCAATTCGTCCCGGTTTGGGTGATTCGGCAGCGATAGCCCAGTGTTCTGCTTCAGCCAAGTTAATTTATTTTCCAGTGTCTGGGCGTTGGGTTGAGGTTCCGACTTGAGACTCTGGAATACAGCAGTTTGTGGGTCGACGATGTCGGCGGCGCGATGGTCGCGGCGTGTGATAAGGAACCTGAGGGAAATGTGCGCCTGAATTTTACCGTGGAATTTTGGTTGTCAATTATATATGAGCTGAGCGTGCTGTGACGCAGGACATTCTGGCCGATCAGGATTGGTGTGTTTTGGGTTGTAACAAGCACGTTCATTTTTTTTAACGTGGGGGAATTGTGGTTGCCAATCGTGACGTCACATGTCAGTTCACCCAGGGCGGCTATGCTCCCATTGATACCCTTCACCCGAATATCAGTGCGGGTCATATATTTTTCAGCTTCCTTGGGAAGCTGGGACAGCGGTATGATGCACGTGGAGCATCCTGAGTCTAACATCGCGATGCCGGAGAAGTACACACCGTCAATATTGAATGAGGATTGGACGAGCGGTGAATGGTGGTTAGGTCCTTGAAAATTGAAGACGTGATGGCTGATGTGAGGGTCGGGCGAACGAAGCATCACATCTCGTCCTGCCCGAACGGAAAATCCTGTGTTATGAATGTCTGGTCATCATCCATTGCAGCGATATGAGCCTGTGCTTGGGTGCGAGGCGGGTGGCGGAATGGGCAATTGTGCCCGCGAAAGCAGGGTCGACCCCCGAGGTAATTCCGGCATAACGGGGTCTGTGAATTGTGCTGGCGACCTTTGCGACCTCGCGGACGGTCTTGCTTCGGATATTGGTTGACGGGGCCTCTCTGGTGTGGCTGCCTACTGAGTTGGGGTGACAGGGTCGTTCTGAGTGACGCCTCATCCTGGTAAGACTGCTGTGATTTCTGTGTATAGTAGGCTTCTTGTGGCGAGGAGACGTCAGATTTTACACCACGATCGATGTATCGCTGGGCCTCACAAGCTATGCCGATCGCATTGTAATGATTGTCCATCGTCTTTACTAGGTGAGTGTAAATATTTGGAGTCCAGGTTTTCACCTTTTCGCTCATCAGCATAGCGCCTATTATGGAAACCAGACCGTCCACTGTCAGGTCTGTCTTTTTATCCTTTTTGAATTTCGTTGTTATGTGGACGGCAGCATCTCTCAAAGTGTTCTCCAGGCGAGATGCGAAGTCTGGTAATTTTTCGCCGTCTATTCGCTCCAAGTCCCAGGCTCGGCTAAGGTGCTGGAAGCTCGTCATCTGGCTGCCGTGGGCCGCTTGCAAGTACTCCTTTAGTTCCTCAAAAGTGGACGAGTCTGACTTTGAATCCACCATCTGCTGAAAGATACCCTGGTCAAGTAAATCTTTCGCGGATTTGACGAACTCGCCTTCTAGGCTGGGATATCTCTCCAATTCCGGTGCGACGTGGATGGTATAAGCTTTGTTCAGCGCCGTGATGAATTGGTTCACGTCATTTCCCGGGCGGAATAATTTCTGCTGTTTGAGAACGTCCCGGATAGCCTGTTGACGTATAACTACGCTATACTCGTTCTCCTTCTGATTCGTACGGGTTGCTGTCGAAGGAGTCAGCCTTAAAGCCGCCAGCATGTCGTCTAAGTCGGTTTGAACCTCTTGAATTACACGTTCGGATGGCTGTTCCGCCCCTGTCTTCAAATTGAACAATAGTGTTCTCTGCTCTCTAATGAGGGTGAAAAGTTCGTCCCGTGTGAAGTTCGTGTAGTTCTCCATATTTAACTTGCTGTACGCTTCTGACACCAGTGTGATAGACAAGCGTATGGTTGCAAGGAAACACGGACAACTTGAATGGGATTAATCAAATATATTTATTTACCCCAAAGCAAAGATCGTTCTTTTTATTCTTAATTCCTTGATGACGACGGCGACGGCGACGGTTAAGTTGTTTATCTTAATTCTTGATGACGGCGGCGACGGCGACGGTTAAGTTGTTTATCTTAATTCTTGATGACGGCGGCGACGGCGACGGTTAAGTTGTTATCTTAATTCTTGATGACGGCGGCGACGGAGTGACCTTTTTTCTACGTGTTCACTCGTTGGTCGCTAGCTGGGGAAAAGATGGCGGCAACCTCCAACTAGCGCCAAGCCCCTTTTCTTGTTTTCCTTTTAGTAGCTCTCCGGAAACGGTGAACGCTCAGCATGTCGCTGTCCAACATTAGTTCCGGATAGAGTGAGATCTGTTATATAACACACTTCATTTCCAGAGTCACAGTCTGTTCGAAATAACGATCAAGTAGACGTGGCAGTATCATCTTTGTATTGATTCAACTTCATGTTGCTTGTGAATGTTAGGTCGTGGTGTTTGAATGATAGCCTCTATGTTTAGATTTCATCACTGAGATAAATAGACGATCATTAATATAAGAAATTCACTATATACTGTATTTTCTTAATAAATAATCATGCACAACTAATTGTGAGTTCAATAAGAAAATGTAATGCATATGACAATCTACAAGCTATTTTATAGTGGGCATAACAGTGGCACATCAATCACGTGGTATTCTTGTGATATATTGGAGCCGAGATATTTAATTTAGGTCGTACTTATTTTCATGTACAGTGAAATAATGTAATTTTGATGAAAAATCCTGAATAACTAATTGCGATTCCAATCAGGCAATGTAGACGTAAGAGGCTACTTATAATTAGGGTGGAAGTATCATATATAAATTGGGAGCTGTGCAGCTAGGTGCTTGTTTACATTAGTTTTACATTTCTGCCTGTCAGTACAGTCAGGGAAACAGGGAACAGAGAGGGAGTTTCAAATACCAAAAGCACGAGGAGAAAAGCTATTGGGGTAGAAGGCTCTCCGGTATCTGGGGACCTCCAGAGTTAATGGATTGGATTTAGGTAATTGTCAGGTTAGTCGAGTGTGTTTATGTCGAGGTGGCATCATCAGCAAGTTCATTGGAAAACATTCCATTGAAGTACTTGCAAAGCAAACACAAGGTAGGAACATTGTGGCAGTGGGACAGGCGCTGGAGCTTGGTGGATAGTGAGGAAGCTATTCGATTAGCGATTCTTTTGTGGACCTTATCTAAGAGGAAGAGACTTGTAGATGGTGCATCAGCCCAGATGTGACTACCATACTCCATACATTGTCGGATGGTTGCTTTGTAGCGATATGGGATACTGTCAGGTGTGAGAAATTTTCTAGCACGGTAGAGGGATCCCACTTTTTTGCAGCAGCCTTGGTAATGTATTCTGTGTATTTGTTCCAATTCATGCTATCAGTGAATGTTAGGCCGAGGAATTTAAACGTTGGGCTCTCAGGTAGCGTGTTATGTGCCATGGCAATCGGTGGTTGAAGAGGTTTCTTGTTGTTGTTGAAAATAAGGCGCTTTGTCTTAGGAGCTTTAAATGTTACTATATATCTATGACATAATTCCACTACAGACTGGAGGTCACTTTGTAAGGAAATGATGAGAGGATGAAAGGGGTTATCCTTTTATCTTCTCATAAAGAAACGGAACGAAAAGTATTTCTGTAACTATAACAAAAAGGGGTTTTATTGACTCAAGGTTACCTATACCGTTTGGTATAGATAGAAGAGAGTGGGACGGTGTCCGTCTGAGGAAGAAGAAGAATATAAGAGTTCTTTGGGTTAGTGTTCATGATTTGAATTAAGCAAAATAAGTACAAGTTGCTGTTTGCGTTAGTGTTCATGATTTGAATTAAGCAAAATAAGTACAAGTTGCTGTTTGCGTTAGTGTTCATGATTGGAATTAAGCAAAATAAGTACAAGTTGCTGTTTGCACTAGGGTTCATGATTGGAATTAAGCAAAATAAGTATAAGTTGCTGCTTGCATTAGTGTTCAGGATTAGAATTAAGCAAAATAAGTACAAGTTGCTGTTTGTGTTAGTGTTCATGATTGGAATTAAGCAAAAACAGTACAAGTTGCTGTTTGCGTTAGTGTTCATGATTGGAATTAAGCAAAAAAAGTACAAGTTGCTGTTTGCGTTAGTGTTCATGATTGGAATTAAGCAAAATAAGTACAAGTTGCTGTTTGCACTAGGGTTCATGATTGGAATTAAGCAAAATAAGTACAAGTTGCTGCTTGCATTAGTGTTCAGGATTGGAATTAAGCAAAATAAGTACAAGTTGCTGTTTGTGTTAGTGTTCATGATTGGAATTAAGCAAAAAAAGTACAAGTTGCTGTTTGTGTTAGTGTTCATGATTGGAATTAAGCAAAAAAAGTACAAGTTGCTGTTTGTGTTAGTGTTCATGATTGGAATTAAGCAAAAAAAGTACAAGTTGCTGTTTGTGTTAGTGTTCATGATTGGAATGAAGCAAAAAAAGTACAAGTTGCTGTTTGCGTTAGTGTTCATGATTGGAATTAAGCAAAATAAGTACAAGTTGCTGTTTGCGTTAGTGTTCTTCACTGCTTTACAAACTCAATATGTGAGAGGTCGAAGAGAATCTTAATTGCAAACTCGGATATCAATGTATCTGTTATGATGCCATTCCTATAATGTGCTAAGAAATCAGACATGTAGAATTAAAAAGCTGGAGGATATCAAATCTGAATTTTATAAGAGAAATAAACTAAATATATCTAAAAAAAGAGATAAACTAAATTAGGGAACGACTATCGGATAACAGCGACAGCACTACTCAGGAAGAAGGTGTGGTTACCAGATACAAAACTTTCGACATACAGCTATCTAATGCAAGCTCAGAATAGCAGCAATCCAAAAAGAAGACAATACTATTCTCCTGATGAGGAAAGGTTGAGGAAATGGGTGTTATGGTGACATATTTATAACAAACAATTGGACTCTTCCATTCTCAACAAATACTGGAAGCATTACGCTTCTCAGTTGTTGAGAAAATCCCAGTCTACACTGGCAGTTAGGACTGCCGGTCCACATCTCTTGTTTTACTGTTGTATATTTTTTCTCAATATATTTATTTTACCTAAGCTTCATGTCCGTGTTCTCATTCTGGCCGCTAAACATTCCCACATTATCTCATATAGAATTCTAGTGTTAGCACCAAGAAAGTGTTCTTTTATTTCTGAGAACTCACACTGAAGTATTTGTTCCCTCGATTTCTTTCAACTCACATAGAAGCTAATGCTTTCATCAATGTCGTACAGCTTACACAAATATACATACATAAAATAAACAATAATAATAATAATAATAATAATAATAATAATAATACGTTACTCGCTTTTTGTTATTCACTAGCTATACATACTCGGCAGTTTTGCACCACTTTTATGCATTACCCGGCATTCTTTAGTCTTTATTTTCCATTCATTTAATTTTTCCTTCTTTTTAAATCACATAAATAACTTGGATATTTTTAACTCTTAAATTTTGAAAGATACTAGAAGAATACATATCCCAGCATGTGTAAAATCAATTCCCTAAACAGACAAGTTTTGCACAACGTTTATGTTTCCTTCTAAGGATCAAAACCAATATATAATTCGATTAAACCTTATGTCAAGAAACATTGTTATAATTTTGAGTAACATCCATTACATGATTTTGATTCTAGAAACCGTCTAAAAGTTAAGGCTTAAGCTTAAGGGATGTTAAGGGGAAATTGAAAACAGGCAATGAAAGCGTGCAGTTATGAGAAATCAATTTTTATCAGATCTTCGACTATAAAATGTTTCTTAAATTATACAGAGACTGATGAAAACAAAGATATTACATTTCAATAGAAGAATTCCTGATTATGTCTCATTATGTTGCTATTCTTGGATTACAAAAGCCTGTAATTTATATTAAGATTTGAAAAATGACAGAACATTTTTGATGGAAATATTTTTAAAAAACATCATATTGAAAACATCAAAAAAAAGTTGTACGATGACTGAATTGACATCATTATGATCAAACTCATCTGGAGCTATTACTGACTACGTCATGTGAATTGGAAATACTAGCAGGTCATAAAAAACATCATATTGAAAACATCAACAAAAATGTTGCACTATGTACTGAATTGACATCATTATGATCAAACTCATCTGAAACGATTACTGATTGTGTCATGTGAATTGGAAATACTAGCAGGTCATAAAAACAGCCGATGAGGCCACGAAGGCAAGTGCACTAATGGAAATTCTTCTGAAAGGTAAACCTGAAGACTTTAAACTTTCTCTACGGTAATAACACAATAAAGAGAAGAATTAACATTCACAAAATTCAAATCTTCCTCTTAAAAGTTACGAGACAGATAAATATTGCGGTTAAGATCACTTGATGAAACTATTCGTAAATTATGAAAATAAAATGAATGTACGATGTTATAACTGTAGCAAAACAGGCTTTTAGATGTGCACGTGACCACTCACACTGCTAGAAAAAAAACTTGCGTTCTTCAACACTCCGCTGTTTTAAAGGCATGTACTTAATAAATATTCAGAGCAAACACGTCCTGAAGTTTGTTGTATGAATTCGTTTTGTTCAGTACAGATTATTCGTATACGAGATACATAGATATTCGAACATTCTATAAAAGTTCTCATTTTCCTGTCAAACGTGGAGTTTGTGAATAAATGAACATTACTTTTTCTCTCCTTAATTGAGCAGTTTATTATGTTATAGTATATCTTTCTTTTGGTATATTCGTTTTACAGGATTCCAGGACAATAATTTCTAGTCTGGTGGAGTATCCAGCTAAGTGGTGTTACTTGCAGTAATATTACTTGGAGAATGTGCACCATTCTTGGTATGATTCAGTGTAAAGCCGTGTCTCGGGAATCTTATTTGGGCTTCGAATACTATGTTATTTTGAATATTTGGTCATGGTTTACTTGGAGGTTTGAGTATCCTTATGTAAGGTTATCCTGACAAACCCTTGTACAAAGACACCGAAGACACCGTGGAATAGTGTCTAGAAAGTAAGTCAAACTCTCCAAACTACAAAGAACTTCCGTCCTGCAACTTCCCACTCTTTTAAAGGCATGCATATATGAGTAGTCTTAAATAAATATTCAGTGCAAACACACGTCTCAAAGTCTTTCCAGTGCAAATTCTTCGTATATGTCACATATATTAACAGTTTACTAATTGCAATTTCACTGAAATTATCAGCACTTAAGGAATTCTCTACGGTAACAACCCGACAAAGTTCTAATCTTTCTCTCATGATTTATGAGAAAATATGGCAGGAATAGAATACACTATGCTATGAAACATCTATATAAAATAAATTAAAATGGTTGTACAATGCAGCAGAACAGAACATAAATCAATTTAGTGCAGAAGTAAAAAAATATATATAATTTTAAGACAAAATGGTGTTAAAAATTCAACACTGATAACGACTTTTTTAGAAGAAAAATTTCATCAAAATCGATGGATGATACAAAAGTCATTCTTTTGCATGATAAGTATATATTTTTTTCATGAATCCGCTCAAGACAAGGCACGGAGCCACTTGTTGTAAGAAAGTAATATAATAATAATAAATAACAAAAGATTATTAGCGCAGAGACAGGATATGCCTATTGACCGTAGTCTTGAAAACATCAAAGCTTTAAGTAGACGGAAACAGTCAGCAGGAAGAGAGTTTCACCAGCCATAAGTTCTTGGAAAAAAACTACTGGAATAAAACGAGGTATTGAAACAGGGAATTGATAAAGAGCACTAGACCAACACAAGGAATACATCAGACAATTCTAAGGAAAACATTCAATAATAGTAATTATGGAAGAGACTGAGACTAGCAACACCACATCTGTGTGTAAGAAGGTAACGAGACAAGGCGTAGGGGTTCCAACCAAATTACAGATATTTATCTGAACCTTATCACGAAAACTCACATGGGAAAAATTCACCAGTCCAAATATGAGAACACTACTAAAATAAACCTTGTGGAAATAAGTCTGAATAAACATATTCGTGCTGAGAAATATTTAATGACACAAAATGTGCCATTTAATTCGCTGATGGATGGCGAATTAATTTGTACATGCTTGAAGAATATGCAAAAATTGATTTTTTAGATAACAATAATAAAAAGTGAGAACCAATCCTAATTATACGTTATATATTCCATCGTTCAATTTAAATATGTTTCAGTGCAGTCAGACAAGGAATCAAGGTTTTGCTACATAACTAAATAAGTGCCCATTTATATGTAAACATAGTTGTCATATATTATTTTATTTGCGATTAAAATAAGTTCCACGAACTTCCATTAGAAATGCGGAATAAAACAAGAAAAATCCACGTTAGTTTACTGAACTACTAAAAAATGCTCGATATTTATATTTGCACTACGTTTTATGAATGTATTAATAGATATCCAAGTGTTCCATAAAGTTATCCTTTATATCTCGAACGTTAAGTTAGTAAATAATTAAAGAACAGTAATTTTCCAGAACCCAATTAACCTGTTAACTATGTTATAATTTATTTTTCTTGTGATATATTGGTCTTATCAGAATCCAGGACAAGAATTCTCAGAAGGACAGTGACTTGAAAACACATTCTTCATCAGGCCTTTATAACTTGGGATAATGTTGATCTTTTTAAGTTCCAGTTTTTCTTCATATCATACATTGGAACATGTGTTCTTCGGAACTGTGTAATCTATTCCCTGCTTCTTTTGTTCAAGTTCGTTTGACTCGTAAGTCTAGTGATCTTCCTATTCCAGTAGCTTTTTACCAAGAACTGCAGGCTTGTGGAACGCTCTTATTGCTGACTGTTTTCCTCCTACCTCTAGCCTTGGTCTTTTCAAGACTAAGGCCAATACGCATCTCCTGTCTTTGCAATAATCATATTTCGTTCCTGTAAGCTCCTTACATCGAATTGTTTCATGTCTTGTACAAAGCGATTTCCATGGTTCAGTACCAGCTTAATGTTATTGCTAGTATCACCATCACTTTGAGAAGATTTGTTATTCATCATATAAGTCAGTATGGGGTAGCTATACTGAGGGGATGTTTTAGGGCTCTGAATACTGTTATTTTGAATATTTGTCTTGTGACAAAACCTTGTACAGAGAGACCTTAGACACTCGAGGACAATGTCTATTAGAGGCATTCAAATTCTCTCCATTGACTAGTGTGTTAACCTGACTTTTCAATTATGATGTTATGGAAAATGCTGAACCACAAACTTAACATGAATAAGGGTTCTCACTCTTTTATATTTTTTCTTATTTCTGTTTTCGTTAGCATAGGGATGGGGGATTCTTTCAAATGCCAGACTATCACCTGCTATTTAGAGGCTCCAACCGAGTGCTCTTTTACGGATTTTGGTCGTTTCCTTAAGTGCAATTATTTGGATTTCTTTCGCACTTGGTTTTCTGGGAATACTTTCCATATACTTTTTTAAAATTCTTATTCATGGGGCTTTTAGCTCTTATTATAACAGGGATTATTATGATGTATTTGATGTTCCAGTTCTCTTTATATCATACATAAGGCCTTGCTATTTTGACACCTTATCCCTCTCCCCTGTTCAGGCCACTGTTATTTAGAAAACTCACCTCAATACGTTTTGCCATTCTATCTTTTTTATTTAATATTACAACGTCTGGTTTTATTGGTGCATTTTCCAAGTAGGTAGATGCTGGAACCACATAATCATAATGTACGGTATACTTATCGTTTCCCATAATCTTCTCTAGTAGATTTTTACAGAACATAGTGCTACACTACACCAGAATGTGTTAACATATGAATTTTTAAGTCTGATTGCCGGGAAAATGCTGAACTACACACTTCACATGAATAAGGTTTTTCACCAGTGTGTGTGAACATATGTTTATTCAAAATTGATTTACGAGAAAATGCTGAACCACACACATCACACGAATATGGTTTTTCCCCAGTGTGTATGAACATATGTCTTTTTAAACTTATTTGGTGGGAAAATGCCGAATCACACATTTCACATGAATAAGGTTTTTTAGCAGTGTGTCTGACCATATGAGTTTTTAAATGTGATTTTTGGGAAAATGCTGAACTACACACTTCACATGAATAGGGTTTTTCTCCAGTGTGTGTAAACATATGACTTTTTAGACTGATTTTGTCAGAAAATCCTGAACCACACACCTCACATGCATGAGGTTTCTCACCAGTGTGTGTGAACATATGCCTTTGTAAATGGGATTTTCTAGAAAATGCTAAACCACACACATCACATGAATATGGTTTATCACCTGTGTGTGTTAACATATGAGTTTTTACAGTTGATTTCTGGGAAAATGCTAAACCACAAACTTCACATGAATACGGTTTCTCACCAGTGTGTTTAAATGTATGACTTTTTAAATGTGCTTTTCTGGAAAATGCTGAACCACAGACTTCACATGAATAACGTTTTTCAGAAGTGTTTGTCAACATATCAGTTTTTAAATGCGATTCTTGGGAAAATGTTGTATTAGACACTTCACATGAATAAAGTTTTTCACCACAGTGTGTGTACATATGACTTGTAAAACTTAATTTGTTGGGAAATATTGAACCACACACTTCACATGAATACGGTTTTTTACCAGTGTGTATGAACATATGAGTTTTTAAATGTGATTTTTGGGAAAATGCTGAACCACATACTTCACATGCATAAGGTCTTTTACCAGTGTGTGTGAGAATATGAGTTTTTAAATGTGATTTTTGGGAAAATGCTGAACCACATTCTTTACATGAATAAGGTCTTTCACCAGTATGTGTGAACATATGACTTTTTAAATTATAATTCCGTGAAAATTTTGAACCACACACTTCACAGACATGTGCTTTTTCATCTGAGGGTATTATGTGTGTGTTCAAATGCGCATTGCAAGAATAAGTAGAATCGCATGTTTTTTTACTCAGTTTTTTATTTTTCATATTTCTCTTTTATTAGTATAGACAGGGAATTCTTCCTGATATTTTGAGACTTCAAACGAGTGCGGTTTTACAGATTTCTCATTTTATAAAGTTAAAACTAACATTTTTAAGTGCCCTAAATAAATAATATTTAATTCTACGTCACCAGTTGATTTTGCGATAAGCAAATTCTTGAAATTACTTGTACCTTCTCTTAAAACAATGATCAAAATAAGAGATATGTCAAGAGAATCCAAGAAGTATTTTATGTTGAATTGATGAAGTAACTTTACCATATATCCTCATATATCTCTATATATGTATGAGAACAATTCCGTTAAATTTCCACAGTTGAAACTGGGAAGAAAGAAATTGATATGTTGTTATTCATAGAAAAATAAATCATTAGTCGTAGACAAATAAATCTGTATGTGTTTAAAAATGCACTTTAAGACTGTGATTATGTTAAATTGCAGATCAACAAACTTGATAAGAAAATGTTTTTTCTCTCTGCATGTTTGCATGTGCTTTGCTTTAAATAAAATGTTTTGAAAATACATATTCAGAAACTTGAAAAAATATGGTTTATCTCTTGCATGTGTTCCCTTGTGAATTTTAAGAATACACTATTCAGAAAAAACGTAGAGCCACAAACTTGACATGAATATGGTTTATCTCCTCTGTATGTTTCTATGTAAGTTTTAGTTTACTGTTCTGTAAAAATGTAGATCCACAAACTTGACAAGCGTATGATTTCCTTTTTTCTGTTTTATTTTACTTCAGTGGGTGATAGCATGTGGTTTGTAAGATTAGATATATTTTTAAATGAAAATTCATTAAATGGACAATACCATTAATTTTTCTTTTCATTTTCTTTCATTTGCTGGGGATGAGACATTCTTCCAAATGTCATATGATAACACGATATTTACAGACTCCAACCGAGAGCTCTTTTCAGGATTCTGGCTGTTCCCTTGAGTGCAGTTGTTTGGATTTCTCTTGCACTTGGTTCACCAAGTATACCTGCGAACTACTTTTTCAAGTTCTTCTTCATGATTCCATTCGCTCCTATGATAACTGGAATGATAGAGATCTCTTTGAGGTTCCAGTTTCTTTTCATATCATACATTAGACCCTGATATTTTGTTTTTTTCTCCCTTTCAGCTGTTTAGGCCCCATCATTAAGAACACTGACCTCAACCAAAGTTGCCACTCTTTCTCTCTTGTTCCATATGACAATGTCAGGTTTGACAGCTGCACTTTTCAGATGGGTAGCTTTGGGTTGCAGATCCAATGTATCTGAGATTATAGATAAGAATACTGTAAAAATGCAGATTCCCAAGCATATTTTTCTCACATGTGCCTTTTTTCTGATTAGAATTATTTAAAAATGTATATCCACAAACTAGACAAAATATTAATCCATGTGTGCATCTAATATAAGTTTTGGTTGAGAGAAAAAGTGGCAATAATTATCCAAACAAAATTCATGAATTTTCTTCATTCTTTCTTGAATCAGAAAAGAATCCTTGCTTTCAGAGTTTAAATCTGTAAATAAAGAAGATATGATATTAACAAACACATATTGTTTATTATTTACAATTGTATTTTGTCATCTATGTTTAATTATGAAAATAAAATACAATTAAATTTGCTTTTACACCATTAGTTTATTTATTTCAAGAAAATGTGTAAACAATATCATGTGTGCATATTTTATGTAAATATTACATTTACAATATTTAATTGGAAATAATAATCAATGTAAATTATCATTTTTAAGTGCGTGTGCTTCTCTTATGAATCAAATAAATAAATATCATAAAATGTCATGAATTAAGAATTGCTGGAAATGTTTTGGGTAACTTGTGCAACCACTGACAAAGATTTTACATCAATCCAATTAAATTCTTACAAAAATAAAAGCAGATGAATTTAAGAATAGCTTAGATTTATGATGATTATTGACAAACATTAATAAAAATTTGGCAGCAACTAAATTTCTACAAAAAGAAAAAAAATGATTTCAGTTGGAATTAAATGTATGTCTACACAATTAGTGGTTTTGTTGTTACAGTTTTGCAGCATGCATTGTTGTGTCTCCTTTTGTAGAGCATTTTGAGAAAAAAGTATCAATTTTTATATTAAAACTTAAACTAGTATTAATTCAAATCAACAGTCAATTAAGAAACTGTATATCTAATTTAATATATGAGTAAATGAACACTAAAAACATTACATGTAGTTGTAAAAAATGCTGGTAACCAAAATAATCCAGTATATTATTTATTATGTAAGAAATTGAATTGTTTAATTCGCCTAAGTATTTGAATGGAGATATGCACTTTTGTCAAAAATAACGGACCAGTAATCGTAATTAGTACTCTGTTATCTCGCTAGGTGTGGTGCTCCTCGACATTTATATACAAACTAAGTTTCAAAATGGGGACTTTAAACTCAAAGACGCATTCAAAAGATAAAAATAGAATTTCTTAAATTATTAAATAGAAACTACTGAATTATTTTCTTTAACATTTCATCTGTACGCCATAGGACTACTTCAGCTTCCCCAGTAATTGAATACAATAGCACACAGTATTTCCTGACAGCAGTCAAGAAAAACAGTCTCATCCCATCTGCTAACGTCACTGATGACACCGAAGATATATCCATCATTTCTTCACCTGGACAGCAAGAGAATGACAGAAGCTAAATTAATAGGGTAGTAACAACCTGTCCCACTCTATTTCTGACTTGTCCCCTTCGCTCAGGTGGTAACATTCTCCCCACCCCTATCAGTAGACCCAACGACTCACTTTTTTTTCATACACTCCCAACTAACACAAAAATAATCAAAAGAAAAAGTTTTCGAAATACTCGATTTTCCGGTTATATTGTCTGTTTACGTATGAATGTACTAAATAATCTTCAATTTATTCCAATACAAAACAAAACGTTAATATACGTTGTAGAAAGAGAAAATGGAAATTGAAGTTTATCTTATATTGTTAAAGAGATAATAGTGGCTGACTGAAAAAAGAGTAATAGAAAGAATCAATCGAAATAAGAAAACTAAAAACAAACGTCATTAAATTTGGTATTTTCTTAATGTTTAGTTTTGAGACCAGGTTTGAAAATCACAACTTTCCTTAATGTTTAGCCGCAATCTAAATTTCAGAAACCAAGCTTGAAAATTACCAGAAAAAAAATCAGTGGAAATAAGAAAACTAAAAAAAAACGTCATAAAATTACAAAATTACTGAATATTTAGGTGCAATCAAAAAGTATTTATTATTGTAGTGTCTGAATAAAAATTCTTTAAAAATTCCTTGAATTAATGAAACTATTAATTCGCTACAAGCGTTAACATAAGTTTGATTTCCAAAGTACACAAACAGTTTTATAGAGTCACATGGTTTTAAATTGGAGGGACAAGAGTTAGGAGTTCAAAGAGAATTAAGTAAATCGCAATGGGAAATGTTAGAATCTTCATATATCCATTTTTAGGGGTATTTTTCGAGTAAAGAAGCCATTTAATAATGTGAATACGTAATATAAATTAAACTGCATTATAATCTTTTTTAAATACATTAAGAAAGTTTTTAGAAAAATAACTATTGGACTATATTACAGTAAGGTCTTCAAAATGGAAGCTTAACAGATTCTATTAGCAAGCTACGGAAATATTGAAAGAAATAACTACTGGTTTACCGTCATGAAATGTAAAATTGTAGTATTTTTACATAAGTCTGCATGACAATTAGAAAAGTATTTACGATAGCTTCAAAGAATCGTTATAGCTAGTAGTACAATGCCCTTGAAACATTGGATTCGTTGAAGCAAAATTGTAGAGGTAAAACAACGAAATGTTCCGGTCGGAGCTATAGTAAACTTCTGAATATTTCGGGAGAACCAGAAAAAAAGCAAGGTGCGAATAAATGCCCAAAAATAAAATTCATCATCCAAAAACAGTAACTTATAGCAAGAGTTTCCATTATTGCAATACATTTAAGACTTATTTCAAGTTGAAATAAGTTAACAGCAATATATTTCTTCTGGTTCTTTTTCTCAGACGACGTATCTAAGATACGACATTCGCAGGTTTTGAAGCGAAGTTTCGCATTTGTAGAGTTTCGATACGATAGTAGTAGTGATGAAATCGGTTCTCAAGTTCAGAAGATTTCTTCATTGTATCTGTTAAATCCGGCATAGTTTCTCTTAAAGCTTCTATAATAGTAGACATTTTGTTCCCTCTCATCTTAGGCTAAGCAATTCACAGACATAAACTGCTCGTTTCTTCATTCCACCAGGAAACCTGCTACCCGGTTTCGACAGCTCGGTATTAGTCCGCAAAAAAGTGTAGTATCCAACAATTTCTTTTTAGCAATGTGTTGGGAAGAATATAAAATATATGTTAAATATTTCAAACATAAATTATCTTTTCCTGGCTGTACCCTAAAGGGGACCAAGGCAGTAGTCGCAAGGGAAAAGGTTGCTAAAAAGTAATGATCTTTAGCGACCCACCCAACAGGGTCCGGTAATAATATGGTTTACGCCGAGAACGGAGTTCTCAGCTGGAGCAAAGGTGAACGATCCACTATGTACTAAGCAGAAGAGCTCCGGCAAGAGAACAGCAGAACGTAAATTTATAGGATAGTAACAACCTGTCCCACTCTATTTCTGACTCGTCCACTTCACTCCAGGTGGTAATATCCCCCATCCCCTATCAGTAGGCACAACCATTCACTTTTTATTTCATATTACAAATAATATTATAGGAGTTAACAGTCGACCCTAAGATATATCTCTTTATAAAGCGTTTTTTTTTCAATAACACATAAGTACATATAAGTATTATTTTAAAAAATGGCACTTCTGCAGTTTAGCTGTCAATTACTGTCATCACAAATCGTAATTAAAGAGTTCCATTCATTCAACCAAGTCAACCGTCAGTGTTAGACTGATTTTTTTTATCGAAAAAGTATAATCGAGATATTGGTAATTTAACAAAGTTTTATAAAAAACAAAACAATGTGGACTGTCTGTTGGATTTTCGTTTTAAATGATAAATTTTCGTTTTAAAAATCACTGTTGACTATTTTGAGAAAGTTTCAATTCATACAATTAAAAAAAAACATTTATTTTTATAATTTCATTATCAAATAAAATATTTTCATATTCAATAAAGAAACAGTTTTCTGTTATTATTGTCATTTTGGATAAAAACATCTAATTCTGTTACTTCCGGTTGGTTGTCTGGCCCTGCCTTCAAAAAGGGAAAACAAATAAAGTGTGAGTGACAGCTAAACTGCAGAAGTGCCAAAAATGTAGTTTAATTAAACGTATTTACCAGAGACTCTTATGTAAAGAAGCACCATATTTATTTTGTCCCGTTTTTCTCTATTGTTCAAGCGAACAAACCAAAATGCTTTAGTTACTTAAAGGTAAGAAATACGCTCTTCACAAAATAGTGCAATATAGAAATTTATATCACATAATACTTACTCTTATCGAAACTGCTTCCATGTGGCTTACCTCATATAAATAGGGAATAATGATAACATTTAATAATGAGAAAAACGAAAACATGATTAATTTGGCATGTAAATTCAAGATGGCGATCAGAAAAGTGGGTTCGCAGAAAACCTAATGATAGCAAAATAAACACATAACACATAACATCGACAACAATGTCGATGTCTTCGAGAATTTAAGATAATTTAAAAAATTTTTTTTTTTTTTTTAAATGTTACTATTTAATGTCATTTTGATTTAGTCTGATTAATTTTATCTAGTAAGGGCACTTTTTATCCATTAAATTGGTCTTTTATTCTTTTATTGGCAATAATTATTCACTGCCGTGTTAACACCGGTGTTAGGCGATTATAGTCCCCCACTATTAAAGCATCCTTTGTCAACTCGTTTACGTTTACCAATCACATAATTAGTTAATTTTAATTAGATAACTAACCTATTTATCACAAAATTACAACATTTTTATGTTTTCAAAATAGTACTCTAAAATTTAACGAAACAGAAGTCGTTTGTATTATTTAGCTTTAAAATAGAAAGTATCCATTTCATCATGGCAGCCGTATCGAAAATCAGAAATTGCAAACCAGTGTTAATAAAAAAAAAAATTTTTTAATCCGCAATTATATTTTAGACCGGATTTTCTTTTTTGCATTGAAATATTTGTTTTCAAAAATTGTTTAATTATTAACAAATAATCAAATCAAACTGTTCTTTCATAATTTATTTGTTTATTTTGTTTAATTTTGACAATATTTTTTCAGAAATAACTAAATCAAACTTTATTTTATATAGTTGGACTGTTTATTTAATTTCTAAATAATTTAATCATTCATGATTTAACAAAGTAACAAACACTAACCAACAAATAATAAATTCAAGTCGTCTGTTATAACGTAATCACTTCTTCTCGAAGCAGCCGCACAGTTGGTAGCTATAGAATTGAACTTTGTTGTAGATACCGTAGTTTTATTTACTCCTCCCCAGGAGTTAGGCACAAGGCCAGTTTTATCTTACTCCCACAAGTAAGATGTGACCCAAGATCGGGTCGAGAAAGTGGGGTTTGAAAAGCCAGCGCTCGAGAGGTGAGCACTCTGGCCATTTAAAAATTGCCTGGGCAGCCCCGTCGGCATTCCCCGTTAAGGGCGCCTCAGACAGTAAGCAATAAACTTACTCCTCCCCAAAGAGGGGAGGCAAAGCCTGGGAGGGTGGACCTCCTAGAACTGCACAGGACAGGCGTGCAGTATCCATCGGAACAGATACTACACTTTGATCTTGGCCAAACATACCCTAGTTTCAGTATCTGTAATCTCAAGAAAATATGTAACCGGTGTAGTTATATACTCAACTAACATTTTCATTGTGTCAGCTAACGGATAAAACATTGAATGTTGACGACAAGCCGAGCAATTTAAAACTTGTGACGTGACTTCACGTGGGCTTTTCTTATTACAAAAAATTATCAGAACTGTCTTAGGTTATTATTTTCTAAATTATTTTAGATTGGTGGTTATTGTACAAACAACAAATTAATCCATCAAACAACTAAGAGACTGTTGTGATGGGATACCCGACTCACCTCAGTCACTAATAAGTGAAGTAGTCTGTATAATATATATCAGGGGCGGGCAACCTCCGGCCCGCGATCACATCCGGTCCGCAAAGGTTTAGCGTCCGGCCCGCCACCCTGCTATGCTTTATTATTGCAATCCGGTCCGCGGACCTCCCAGTAAAACTCATATCATGTTGTGACATAGACGTAAAATTAGGTTTCGATTAAGATTTACAGTGGGATGGATATATATAGATATCAGCAAGCGATGATGCATGTATATTTCATTTTTCTTTAACTATTAATTTCATATCCTTGGCCTGAGATAAAAAAAAAGAGAAAAAAGAGAAAGAGAGAGGCAAAGAGGAAACGTCTCTCGTTCGTTTCCTAGAGAAACTATGTGAGGTGTGTCAAAACGAATGCTGGATCAACTTGATACTTTCCCCGTTATTATTTTTTATGATTCCAAAATGGCTCTTAGTCGGCGCGTTTTATTACATTACATACATAAAAAATATAAGATTTGTGGAGTGTTCAATGCAATTTTTCTAAAATTTATTCATGTAAACAAAATATAGTAATTCTGAGATTTTGTTTTTCACTCCGGCCCGCGATCTCCTTCCAAAAGTTTGATCTGGCCCTCACTCTGAAAAGGTTGCCCGCGATATATATATATATATATATATACTACGAACAGTAGTATGTGTATTCGACTCTATTCGATTGTATTCGACTCTATTCGACTCTATTAGGTTAATCCTATTAGATTACCGGTAGTGCTATTTTTTTGTACAAGATATATACTTTGTAATAAACCATCCTCTGTTAAACACCTTACACTCTGGTTATTTTTGTTATCATAACGTCTCCCAAGTTATATCAGCTTGCGACTAGGATAGGGAAAACGAAGCAATAAAGGTATGGTAAAGTCAACTATATAAACTGCCAAACAATGATTCGAAACGAAACCAAATTTTGGAATATATTCAGTCACATGCGTGCTTTGTTTCATTCAGTAAATACATGCAAGTCACATTGTGACCGAAATAATCCAACTGACGTTGATTTAAAGATATCAACTGCAAACGTGGGTCACTGATTGAATTCACACTACAAAGAAGGTACAAAAAGCATCCAGCTTTTTTTTAAAATGTATGATGAACCGTGACTAAAATTCGAACTCGGATCATTAACATTACGATCTATACAAGATAAAAGTTCAATAGAATATTTTTTAGTAACTAATAATAATACACCCACTGCTATTACTTTTTCTAAAGAAAAAAAAAGTTCTTTTGTTTGTTTCGGGTTCTCTTGAGAATTTTGAATATGGAACAATAAGTCAAAATTATTCAAATACTGTGTACGAGCATGCAATAACAACGACAACAGCATCAAGAGTTGCAGCAACAAATACTGCAACAACAGAAAAGTTTCGAAAGAATTCTGAAACAGACCACCGGTGAAAGAAAAAAACAGGCTTTTTTTCTGCCGAAGGAATTGCAAATTTTTTATCTGAATTTGTATACAACTTGATTCTGACGTTACATTTCCAGCATATCAGAGCCGGCGGGAGAGTTATAAAAGTGTGGGAGAGGGGTCTCCTAAAAATGGGGGGTCCGGTCCACATTGTGCCCAGAATGCCAAATATGGGAATAAATTCAATATCTTGACTAACAATGATCGTCCGATAGTGGGTGAGAGCTCGTTAGAAGCGGAATGGAATTTTCTTGGTGATAGATGAAGAAAAATTCAAAATATTTCAATATTTTGGCGTCTAGGCTCAATTTACCTTATTTGGGTATTTTGAGGAAAAAAATCACTGTTTGGTTCATATTTTGGTTTAAAATGATCGTCTGGTAGTGGTTGATAGCTCGTTAGAAGCGGAATGGAATACTCTTGGTGATACATGAAGAAACATAAAAGAAAATTCAATTTTTTGGCGTCTGGACCCAAACTAACATATTAAAGCCTTTTGGACCAAAAATACATTATTTGACATAATTCAGACATTAAATGATTTTCTGATAGTGGTTGAGGTCTTGTTGGAAGCATATTTGCAAGTCGCTTCTGGTGAAAAACAGAACAAACAGAAATTTTAATTTTGGAGAGCTTGGGCCCAAATAACAATATTTGGTCATTTTGGGCCAAATACACCTTTTTGGACTTAATCTAGACATGAGATGATTTTCTGACACTGCTTGATCGCTCATTTGAAACATATCAGCAAGTTGCTTCTAGTAAAAATGACAAAATTAAAAAATCAATTAGTTTATCAAATATAGAGAATATACAAAGTAAAAAGTATTAACTGACAAGGTCCATATAAAAGTGCAAAAGTAAAAAGTATAAAAGTTTAAATGTATTAAGTATAAAAGTATAAATGTATGTATTGGAATTGGAATAGCTCGTTGGAAGCGTATTAACAAGGCAGACTTGCATTGTTTCTCTGTTCTTCACTTCAAATTGCGTTCATTGGACTTTGCTCAAAAGATACTGTATCGGTTGGACAGAAGGACTGGATGGAGGATGGAATGAATAACTTTGGATATTATACGGATCGTCAACAATGTGAAAAAAAGAATGTATCAATGCAATCCGAAAAATCACCGGTATGTTAATGGATGCACCATGTGCGAATGGAGGAAATACAAATAATGGTCCGCTTTGCAACAGATTTTTTCAGCCTTCAAAATCGCTTTTACGGATGTTCTGTTATCCGTAACAGCGTCGATCGCAAACATTTTGAAACGTTCATGAGTAACACCAACATAATCCTGAATATCACCCAGTTTGCCACAAACAAATGTGTGCACGTGGAAGCATTGAAAACCTTGGGCATCGAGATAATGCTTCATCTAAGAATTGCTTTCGTCGATGGGAAGACTAAACAATGGATTATGATAATCCCGAGCTGCCATCAACTTAATTCCGGAATGAATATAAATATAGAAGTCATAGGTAGAAATAGAAATAACGTAATCTGATATTCGCGGAAGAGCATCGGAGTGAACGGGAGCCGTCATTAAGTCTTTTCGTATTGCTTTATATTATGTAGTAAATTAATACCAGGCAATTAATAAATAAGAACAAAGTCTTTTGTGAAAATTAAACTGTGTTTATTAGTTCCCGGTGTCGATGAGTGGAGTGACATTACAGAATTGTTAGGGAGAAAAGTTTTTGCTACCACCAATATGGAGTATGTTTTGCGGAGAATCGTAGATGGTGGGCCAAATGTAATATTTAGTGAATAAGCGTAATGAATTAGTGAGTTCAGTAGCCTGTGATGGATGAAGTTATTTTTCTATTAAGCAAATATGTACAAGGGAAAAAAATCCTCTCTACTTTATATATAAAACAGAAAAGAAGAAGAAAAGAAGAAGATTTTGTATAAAAAAACTCCTAATTCTGTTATTCCGGTTGATTGTCTGCGGCTGTCTTCAAAAAAGGAAAGCAAATAAATTGTGATTCACAGCTAAACTAAAGAAATGCCAAAATAAGTTTAATTCAAGTTCCACGTGTTTTGCTTCGGGGTGTCGAGTTTTTTGGAGAAGAAAATGAAAGTCCGTAAATATACCAATAGAACAGGGACCTTTAATAATAACTTACCCATTTCGCTTGGTTTTCACCAAATTTTAGATAAAATTGATTGTTGGTCTTATATTGTAATGATGACAATATAAGACCAACAATCAATTAATAGATAAGCTAATTAGATAAAATTAAACACATGCATATCAACTTAATTGAGACCCCCCCGCCTCCCCTCCGGTGCCGCCGTCCATGCATAGTTCAGACGATTGTAAACGATATTTACTAAAAGGTGCTTAGATTGGTCGGATGAAGAACGGGTAACCCTGTTATTATAGAAACTGGGAACAGAGGAGAATACCAAATATACGAACTTGATATTGTCCAGAAAACCCGCGGAAGTTTAATTCGATGATGTCGAATATATTTGACGAAATAAATAGTCTATTCCACACGCGATACACATGTCTAAACATTGTGAAAACGTATAACGAAGATTTTTAGGCATACGCACGAACAGTAAACTCGTTGGTTGAGTAATTCAAGATAGAGTAAATCCACAAAGATTAATATAAATGCCTAAGTTTTGTTCAAGAATATTAACACTGGTGGAGCAAGTTACGAACATCACGTAACAAAGTGTGTCAGAAGAATGTCAGCGTCTCATTAATGTTAAAAGGGATAATACCCAAATTGAGGGAGATAATTGCCAAAGTACAAAGCATGAAAAACAGAAAAATCTAAGTCAAAAAGACATGAAAATGTGAGACGTGCGGAAATAAGAAGCATACTAAAAATGCATGTTCGTATAAGAACAAATTCTGTGAATCTTGCGGAATAAAAGGCCATAAATGGTATGTCTGTACCGAGAATAAGAAAAAGAATTTTGAAATAGAAAACGTTGTGTTATATAAAAAAAATTAAAAACGTACGTATAAATTGTCGTATAATCACGTTTTTACCTTTTTTTCAGACATTGAGGAACAAACATGGAGAACATTGGATAACTCAAATTAACGGAAACCAAGAAAATTGCCAAAGCGGTTTCAGAAACAAAACCTTTAAAGATGAATTGAAGTGCGATATCTGTTTCTGTAGCAAGACTGCAAAAAGAAAAATATATGTGATTCGTGTCTTTTTGGAATAGACTTGATAGTACTGTTCAATTTATTTGAACTCCCAATGAACTCTTTTTGCAACGAAATAAAAAGTGCAGTAAAGAAAAAAATGTATTAAATTTTTTTTTTAAATGCATGAATGAGTTGAAAGAAGAATACCCCAGAGTTTTCTCTGATAGTTTGGGTTTATGTACAAAGACAGAAGTCAAGTTTTAACTTTAGGAACACTTCACTCTTATTTTTAAACCAAAGAGAAACGTCCCCTTTTCTTCCTTAGACACAATGTACAAGAAACTGGAAATATTTGAAAAAAATGGGAGTAGTATCTAAGGTAGGCCATATAGATTGGGCGTCGCCCACCGTCTATGGCAAAAGAAAAGCAAAAAATAAGAGTGTGAGCAGATTTTTCAACCGGGTGAAACGATTGCCTGAAGGATCATAATTATCCCTTTCCTTCGTCAGTAGAAATTTTCTCAGAGTTGAAGGAAGGAAAGATTTTTTTCAAAAGTCGATCCATCTGACGCATACTTGCAAATTAAAGTGAACGAGGAATGCGCAAAATATGTGTGCATGAATACACATAAGGGAATTTTCAAAGTAAATAGGGTCAATTCTGGTTTAAAAGTCGCCCCAGCTTTGTTCCAGCAGATTAGGGACACTATGTTGGTGGGTCTTGAGTTAGCTATCGCCTATGTAGACGATATTCTGTTTCAAATTAAGTCCCGAGAAGTATCAATTATTCAAGGAAAGAATTAAGCACTTCGGTTAAGTGATTCACAGTCAAGGCAGGAAACCAGCCCCACAGAAGACCGATGAAATAATAAATATGCCTGCATCCGACACAGTTGCGAAACTACAATCGTTTCTTGGATTGATTCAGCATTATGCGATCTACATTCCAAATATGTACGATTTAAGAGACCCCCTTTACGAATTATTAAGGAAAGTAAAAAATGGATAGGGTCAAAAGATTGCGAGACGGCTTTCTAGAAAATAAAAATGTCTATTCTCAGATTTAACCTTAGCTAATTATGATCCTGTGATTTTATCGACTGATGCTAGTGAATACGAAGTAGGTGCTGTACTGCTACACAAATATGAAGATGGTACTACTAATCCGATCGCGGACGCTTCAAGGGATCTTCTACCGGCTGAAAAAAAATTAAAGTCAGATCGAAAAAGGGCCATTATTGATTGTGTTCGGTGCTAAAAAATTTCATCGCTTTTTTACGTTGTAGATCATTTATACTTCAAACATACCATAAACCGTTAGTTACTATATTTGGATAAAAAAGCATTACTACCCATTTAAAGCGGCAATATGTACATATTAATTATTCGCACTAGGGCAGCGATAGGTACTTATGTAGCATGCACACTGAGGTGGAAATAGGTACGTATTTAGTATTCACACCGGGGCGGCGATAGGTACTATTTAGCATTTGCACCGGGGCGGCGATAGGTACTTATATAGTATCTGCACTGGGGTGGCGATAAATACGTATATAGTATGTGAACTGGGGCGACGATAGGTACGTATATAGTATGCGCACCGGGGTGGCGATAGATACGTATATAGTATGAACACCAGGGCGGAGATAAGTACCTATATAGAAGTCGCAGATAGAGGTGTAACTTTTTATAGAAATATGTCATACTATTGCCCTGGGCAACGTAGGAGAAATGGTGGGGAAGAAACAGCTTTCGAAAAAGGCAAAATTAGAAAGTAGCGTTGAAATGGGGCGACCAGGGAAGAGAAAGGTAGAAAGATAAAGAGACGGCTATAGAGAGAGAGAGAGGCAGAAATAGAAGTTTCAATATAAAGATGTTACACACGCGATTTTTCTTAAATTATATGTTTTTATGACCCCGAGCAACGCCGGGTAGCCCCGCTAGTCTATTATATAAAGGCCAGTTGTCTGTATGTCTGTTTGTCTGTTTGTTTGTATGTCCAGATACTCCTCCGAGAGGACCCAACAAACAGTCACACGGTTGACATCATTTTGTAGGTGTCGGGCCAAATTTGTCTTTTTTTTCTTTTTTTGAACTTAAAGCGATGGAATGTTACCCGACTGAATTCACATCTTAGGATGGAATACATCGCATCAAAAAAACAGGGGAATGCGGATAGACTGTCAAGATTAATCACCAAAAATGAAGAAATTTTACCAGAGACGGTTATAGCAGGGGGGAAAGGGAATCTAAGGTCTGTTGTTAAACACTATCAGAGAATTACCTGTAACATTGGAACAAATAAAAAAGGAAGCCCAAAATATTTTATATTGAAAATAAAGAACCAGAGGAAATTGAATGAAAGAAAGAAAAAGAGAACTCAGATTTCACCCTTCTCAATATGCGACAACACTTTAATGTACGCAGATAGAATTGTAATACCTCAATCTCTGCGTAAAGTTATGCTGAAAGAATTTAATTCCGGTCACACTCGCATGTCCCGGATGAAATCACTCATGCGATGCTACGTATACTGGTCGGGAATGGACAATGAAATAGACAGTTTTGTAAAACTATGCCGAGGTTTTCAATTGGCTGCAAGTGCGCCTCCAGTTAAAACAAATCCTAGGCCAAAAACGTGGGCACGTCTACATATAGACTATGCTGGACCGATTAATGGATACTGTTACTTGATCTTGGTGGACATTTTCTCGAAATGGCCTGATGTATTTAAGTGCAAGCATCCTAAATATAGGAACAGCATTGCCAAAGGTATTTCAGAAAGAAAAAAAACTTTAAAGATGAATTAAAGTGTGATATCTCTTTCTGTAGCAAAACTGCAACAAGAAAAGTATATGTAATTCAAGGGGTTAATTCGTGCATTCGGAAATGCATTAGATGACATTTTCAGTCGTTTCGGGGTCCCCCGGACAGTGGTCAGCGACAATGGTACGGTGTTCACAGGAAAGGAATTTTAGGATTGTTGTATTTCCTTGAACAATTAACACATTACTACACCAGTAGTCAAGCCGAAAAATTGGTTGACACGTTTAAGCGTGCCTTACCAAAAATAAATATATAGACACGGAAGAAAAAACTATCCAGAAATGTTTAGCAATTTATATGGAGACTCTTAATGGAAACAACGATTCGATGTTGTCCCTTACGGAATTAATGTAGACAAGGTAAACACGATCGATTTTCGATAGATTGATACCCTATTCGAAGAATGAAGTTGTTAAAAGGGAAGATGTAAATATAATAAGATACTCCCCAGGAGATAAAGTATATTTTAAAAATTTCCAAGGTGGAAAAGTTATTGGATGGATGGTATTTTTTTTAACATATTTCACCCCAAACAAGGCAGGCCGCCACTGTAGACGTAAAGGGTTACTGAAAATTAGGGTATAGGTTTCGGGTGTCATCCTAAGTTCGGAGCAGTGTAGCGAGATGTCTGTTTACATTAGTTTTAAACCACTGCATGTCGGTATTGTCGAGGAAACAGGGAGAGGGGAAGGAGTTCCAGAGGCCGGCAGGTTAGAGAATGAAGCTATTGGAGTGGAAGGCTCTCCGGCATCTGGAGACCTCCACAGTGAATGGATGAGATTTAGATGATTGTCGAGTTGGTCTAGTGAATTTACGTGAAGGGTACATTAGAGTAGCCAGTTCATCGGAGGACAATCCATTGAAGTATTTGTCAAACCAGCACAAGGATGCAACATTGCAGCGATGGGACAGGGGCTGGAGCTTGGTTGATAATTCAGGAAATGGTTGGCAAAGTAGGCTACACCATAAAAAGTCAGAAATGCGTGGGTAAAACACACTTTGACCAAATCAGACGACGATATACTGAAAATAATGAAAACGCGAGGAAGAAGTTCCAATAGAGATTCTATGTAATGCCTTTGACATGTCATTACCCAATATTTTACACGAACCTATGTATACATCAACTAGACCAGCCTTACGAGCTGAACAGAATTTGTGTGTCTGTGTTTGTTTAAAAGCGAGGGATAATACGCATTTAAAAACAAAAATAATTTAAAAAAACAAGTACATTGATAAAAAACAATTTATGTGTTCTTGACTGCAGAAAATCAATAGATTTCCTGACATCGCTACATAAATAAATAATATCTTCCATATTCACCCGGTTGACATCCATTTTCGGATAACTTTTTATTTCTATTAAAAATTACATCATTCTTGCATAACCCTTTGCATAATTACCTGCCCTTGCAAATTACCAACCCTTGACTTGTGTCCAACGAAAGAAGATGGAGGCATAGTCATGGAAGTGACTTGTACGATACGGAAAATGGGAAAAACATTTGTAATTAAAGTTCTAGTGGATAATTTTTCCTACTTTTTTCAACATTGAACAATAAAATACCACTGAGTAAGTACATAATATTGTTTTCATGAATAAATAATTTTCCGTCTGGCCGAAACACTGAACATGCACCCAATTTTCAGACTGAAATATTTAAATGATTGCTTCTCATTTTTGTCTGTCGACTTGACTTGCTTTGCCTATTCTGTTGAAATGTGTAACCCTCATACGGGGACAAAATATATTCTTTTGCGCAAACTTACACTCTTCTACGTGTAGTGATTGTTACATTATACAATCAGAAGAATTTGCGTTGTTGATACACTTTTTCCGTTTTAGTCAGATAGTAAACGTCCAACTGAACTGATATGCAATGTTCTCATCCCAGTCGAAAAAAAATGACATGGAATAATTGGATGTTAACCCCAACCTGGAAGGATGCATGTGCGCTCACCCGACACTGTTTTTTTCTTTATTTGTTTCAAGAATCCATTCATGTTGTTAAAGCGATTTATGAAGAAAAAATTATTTAAAATGTGGAATAAGAGTTTCTCATTATAATCGAGATTATTGTAACCATTTTCTTTTAACTAAACTAACCCTACAAAATAGACTACTTCGACTTTTTCGTTTCTTTAATTGCATGAAACACCAATGTATTATGCTATATGCAAAATAAAATGTCTTCAGATAAGACTATATACATTATATAAGTATCAAGATTAAAACGATGCAGTTTTTATGACTGCCAGGTTTTCATTATCTAATTTAGGTTATTCTATGCAGAATTTTATCAAAATCCTCCATGTTTTGACTTGATTATTAAAATATTTGAGATGTCATGCTTCATAGGTTTCTATTTATCAGAGTCAGATAATGAAATAGTTTCAGTAAAAAGCTAATTAACTAATTAAATGTATATACATATATTAGATAGTTAATCTTGTATATAAAAGATTATTTTTTTGTTTTTTGTTCTTTATAAAACATATTTCGAAAAAAAGCTTTCGATGATTTTCACTATTTCTTTGATTAGCTTTCTTCGCAACATTAATCAGAATTTTATTTGTGGCAATTTCGTTTTTTTTAATAAAATGTTTCATGTGGATTTAGAAGATAGTTTTTTTTTTAAGAATCTCATGTTTTCTTTCATTTCCAAAATTTTTCCACGTTTATTTTTTGGTTAAAAATTTCTGTAAAAAGTGCTTATGTTGTTAATATAATCCTATTTTCATATATAATGGATTTCAACATTTTCTCGCAATTATCAATTTCTGAGTTCTAAGTACCAATTTACAACATTCCTTTACAAGATAAGACATTGAGTCAACATTATTGTTAGGCCGATTGTTTGTGATTCCAAGTTTCCATTTAAGAAAACAGACATGATTGTAAATTCTGTCAAGCTTTGATAAAATGTATCGCAAACTCAAGTGACTTCTTACAGAAAATACAATATCATTAGTATAAATATTATAATTAGTCTTGGCAATAATTTTCAGTATACAAATATAATAACTTATATTTTAATTAACAGTTGTGTACAAATACTCAGAAATAGTTTCACTAATTAATAATGCATAACTTCAGTGCCTAGTCGTTTAAAGAGTTCAGAAACTTGAACCGTTTTAACTAAAATCGTTGTTTGCAAGCTAATCAGAATCGTTATTTGCTTAATCATTTATACATAGTTGATTAGTTGTTGCACAGTAACATTTTTAATTTGTCCAATTAACCAAGGAATCGAAAAAAAGTAATTGAATCATATGATTTTAACAAAAAAAAATATTGTGATAATCATATTTATTAGGTATGCTGGAAATAAATTGTAAAATTGATTATATTGTTATAAATACGCCCTCAAAGGATACATATTGTTAGTAAAATATGTACATTTGGCAGCTCTTATATAGAATACTTTAATGAAGATTATGTGTTTATAGCTAACATTTTAAATTACAATTTAACATGCAACTAGAAAACAAAGTCAATTATTTAAATGCTTAAAAACATAATAGTCCTTGGATTTACCAACTTCGATAAATGAATGTGATGAATTTATTTTGAAATGCTAGAATCTCTACACAGCTAAAACAATTTTTAATATATATTGAAATAGACGATTTCCAACATAAAACTTGCTAATAAATTAGATTTTCCTATAACCTATATAATAATTTTTATTGAAATTGTACAAATATTTGTTTAATCATCTATATACAGTAAAGACGTTTTCCCCCGTACTTTTAGCAAGAGTAAGAACATTACCATATACATAACAGGCTACCAAACTATATTTTCGTTTAGGAAGACGCAAAAATCGAAAACGAGGCTCTCGCGCTTTCTTTCTCTCTTTTGAACAAACACACGCACTAAATATCGAAAACGACTCTCTAAAAATATTTATTTTAAAAACTTCCCAGCTTAAAGTGAAATAGTATAGAACTACATTTATTTTAGATTCATTCTTATTTTAGTCACGTGAATTAGATTTGTCGGATAAAATATAGTCACCATCTTAAACAGTAAAAAAAGGCTACCATAAGAAGAACGATCTCTCTTTGGATATATATATATATATATATATATATATATATATATATATACATATATACATATATATATATATATATACATATATACATATATATATATATATATATATATACATATATATATATATATATATATATATATACATATATACATATATATATATATATATATACATATATATATATATATATATATATATATACATATATATATATATATATATATATATATATATATATATATACATATATATATATATATATATATATATATATATATATATATATATATATGGCGACTACATTTTTCCCAACCTAATTGGTATTTCTGCGTTTCACGTGTACGATGAAACAATAAAACATAATTAACAACCTTTGGTTGTTTGTTCCACTACAAAGTTTTTATAATTTGATTTTAAAGCCGGGAAAATATTGTACGGTCGGATCGACATTTTCAACAACACCGATCCCATGAATTATTTAAAGTGAAATATATTTATATTAAGGGGGATCCTCCCATAAAAAAATTAAAATCATGTTTTAATAAAAAAAACTACCAAAATTTAGGGTTTTACATTTGTTATGCTAAGTTGAATCTTACACTTAAAACGCCGAAATACAAAATAGATCGGAAATATATAGTCGCCATCTACAAAAGTCGAAATAGATCAGCTAAGGAAGAAATATTTCTCTTTGTTTATGAAGATGGCGACTATATTTTTCCGGTACATTTTGTATTTCGGCGTTTCATGTGTACGATGCAACTTAGCATAACAAAAAAGATTAAAAACCCTTATATTTTGTTATATACGAGAGTACTTTTATTTTAAAGTCGAGAAAAATATTGTCGGTTCAACTTGCTATTTACAGGTTGGCCTACACTATAAAACTAATGCATTAAACCCATCGAAACACATTGGTTTCAGTCGCTTAATATCTCTGACTGTGTTTCAAGAAAATTAAACTCATTTTTAAAATCTAAACTAAATATATAATTGTTAGTCCCCCCCCCTTTAAGCCTAACCAAAATAAGTAAACCCAAGAGAAGGTAGTGAATGATATTCCCGCTAAAAATAAGTCCTCCCACAAAACGCATTAACACTGACTAGGGTAGTCGGCATATTATTTTTTAAAAATACAAAATACAGAAACACAGGTTTGAGAATTTGTGAACAAGCCAATCATCGATCGCTAAACTATACTCTCGCTCATGTAATGATTACAAGATAGGTTTATTTTACAATTTTTTATTGGCATAAACTTATAATTACAAAAAAATAACAATAACAATTAGCTTATTTAGGAATAAAAAAATAAAAATAATTCTACATTTTTTTATTTACAAAAACACCCTTCGTACTTCTACAGAATTTGAACCGAACTGTTTTCAGGAGGACGTGCTTTTTGGTTCGGTTCAGTTGCACCGACCTTACATGTCATAGGAGGTTTGACTCTCACAAGACAATTTCTGAACAATACCCTGGTGTCATATGGATTACATATTCTTTGGATTTTTTTTCTGACAAGTGCTTCATTTATAGTATACACACTGTGGTAAGTTTCCGGGTTGTGTCCCTTGGTGTTTGGTCTGGGTTTCTCTCAAGCTTTCAATCTCCTCTTGATATGTATTGCTGTTATTTATCTATACTGTTTACTTTATCCCTTATGGAGCAAAGTAAACATTATATGCAAGCGATACAAAGAATTGTAAATTACTGAAAACTCCCAGTCATTGCTGACTGGACAAAGGCATGCTACCCCCATGAATTAAATAAAGGGTGGTAGATTTCCGAGTTCAACATACAGAAAGTCAATATAATATCAATAATCATAGGAGCACTAGGAACAGACCGGAAAACATGAATAATAATTGGCGCATATTCGCTTTCAATGACCGAGGAGACAATAGATAGCAGATCAAACAAATATCACTAGCCGACACAAGTACACTTTTCCATAATTGGTCATTGAACGTGATATCTTTCTACACTGCTAATTTCTATCTTTTTACACTCAAGGTAAACGTTTTCTTGGGTACATGGATTTTCCATAATTCAAAAGCAATATTTATTTTTTTACATTAAAACTATCCGTTGTGACCTATTTGCGTTCGGTCGGTAGTTTACACATTTTATTTCATTATTTAATATTTCTTCCAGCAACGGGTGCCTGCTAATAAGTTATATAATAATGTTAATTAAAAGTGTACAAATATTTGTTTAATAAGTGACATAATTGTCATATAATGATAGCCGTGTTTGAATGGAAAAGTTTGATTGTTTATAGAATTTTAGTAAATCAATCTTCATATTTCTTTTTATTTCCCCCTCCTCCTTCTCTGATAGTTCCGAAGTACATGTGACTTGATCTAATAGTAGAATCTCAGGGAAATAAACACTTTTTATACTAGGCCATATTTATTAAAAACAAAGCATGAGACAATTAAGTAATCTCCATTATCAAGCTTTTAAATAAATACTATTTGTTCAGATTTTCTTTGGATTATTAAAAAAGCAGACATGTAGTGGTGATCGATTTAGTACACTACAATTGAATTAAATAAAATAGCTTCGATAAAAGAATGAGCTGCATTTATTAAGTAGCCTCATTGTCAAACTTTTAAATAAATACTGTTTGTTCAGATTTTCTTTAGATTGTTGAAAAAGGAAACACGTAGTGAAAGTCACTTTTGTACAATACAATTTAATTAAATACAAATGCAAGTCAATACGAGAATTCAGAGATGATTACCAGAACAAAAGTCACTGAAACCACCTGACTTCCAGTTGGAGACTTTGTATTTTTTTTGGTGAAACTTCAAGTAGAGAAATATATATTAAAATTATACAAGAATATATGTTCTATCTATTCTGTGTGTATTTGCATGTGTTTTGTTAACTTACAATTCTCTGAAAATGCGAATCCACAAACTTGACAAGAATATGGTTTCTCGCCGGTGTGTATACGCATGTGCTTTGTTAACTTGGAATTCTCTGAAAATGCAGATCCACAAACTTGACAAGGAAATGGTTTCTCCCCTGTGTGTATGCGCATGTGCTTTGTTACACTGGAACTCCGTGAAAATGCAGATCCACAAATTTGACAAGAATATGGTTTCTCTCCTGTATGTATTTGCATGTGAGTTTTTAGGTGAGAATTTTGTGAAAATGAAGAGTCACAAAGTTTACAGGAATATGGTTTCTCTCCCGTGTGTGTTCGCATGTGACTTGTTAGATAAGAATTGTCTGAAAATGCAAATCCACAAACTTTACAAGAGAATGGTTTCTCTCCCGTATGTGTTCGCATGTGATTTTTCAAATGAGAATTATGTGGGAATGATGTTCCACAGACTTGACAAGAATACGGTTTCTCTCCTGTATGTATTCGAATGTGAGATTTTAGGTGATTATTTTGTGCAAATGAAGATCCACAAACATTGCAGATATATGGTTTCTCTCCTGTGTGTGTACGCATGTGGTTTTTTAGGTCACAATTCTGGGAAAATGCAGATCCACAAACTTGACAAGAATATGGTTTCTCTCCTGTGTGTGACCGCATATGATATTTTAGATAAGAACTGTCTGAAAATGCAGACCCACAAACTTTACAAGAGTATGGCTTCTCTCCAGTATGTGTTCGTATGTGCCTTTTTAGACTAGAATCCTTTGAAAATGCAGCATCACAAACTTGACAGGAATATGGTTTCTCTTCTTTGTGTGTTTCCATGTTTATTTTAAGACTAGCATTCCTTTAAAATGAAGAACCGAAATTTTACAGATATATGCTTTCTACTTTATGTACTTGCATTTTACTTTTTAAATTGAGATTTTGTTAAATGCATGTGCACAAACCTTATAAGAAATCGTTTTTATCATGCGAATTTGTTTATGTCTTCTCAAAGAAAATTTCTCAGAAAATAAAGATGTACTGCTCAAAAGGCATTTGCATCTTTTCTTTAAGCTAATGCTTATTACCGAGTTTTACAGAAAAATGCGGCCTTACAGATGATTCAAGACTTTATTAATTCTTTGTTGAAATGGAAATCGTCATTTGCTCTAATTTTTCAATCTGTAAATAAAGAGATGATATCAAAAGAAATACAAAGATTTTATACAATTTATAATTCATAAAATATTATTAAAATATAAAAGTTGTCGTTGTAATTTGAATTGATATCGTAGGTGAAAAACCTTTATAATAGTTTTCACATTAATCCTATTCAATTTCTACAGCAACACAACAATTTGTGAAAGTTTATGATATTAATTCATGATTTTTACTTATTAGATTTAACATTTAATAAAAACTAATTTAATTTCATAATTTTATCAATACAATTTTTAATTGTTTAATCTTCTTGCATAAGACAAACTCAGTCAGTTATACTTTTAAAAAAATAAAATGACATAACTTGTTATGTTTAAATATATAACAAATAATTAAAAACATACTATTAGCCATGTTATTTTTACCCATTCATAAAATTTCTTTAAGTTTTAATATATATTTAAACAAACGTATGTATTTTTGTTATAAATTATTGCAAAAGTAAATTGAGTTATATTTCACAATAATTTATTTTTTAAAGTAATTTTTTATGTAATAGTGAATTATCTTTCAAACGTATTTTGAAGAAACATTTAAGATAATTTCAAAACGTTGTTTACAATAAAGAATCTTTGAGACATCATTCCTATATACAATTAACTTATAGTTTGTTTTCCAATAAAAATGTTGGTGGTGTTCAAGTTAATTGTTTACAGTCTTATTAAAAATAAATATGTTTCAGCAGATAATTCATGTTTAAATGTACACATGACGGACATTCAATGTGGAAATAATCTACAAATAAAAAGTAGCTGTCTATTTTCCTAATGTGTTGATAGATATGTTTACATAAATTGCCTGAGCAGCCCTGTAAGCATTCCCCAGTGCAAGCCTTTTAGATATTTAGCAATAAACCAACCCCTTCTCAGGTAGAAGGTAAAAACCTGTGTAGATAGATTTCCTAGAACTGAACAGAATCATACCTCAATTCGAGAGTCTTCCGTCTGTTCGTTTATTTGAAGTGTGAAATAGCATTATTTGAAGTGTGAAGTAGCATTTTTTTATGTGGCCAGAAATCGATCTTAGTAGCTGTCAGACAATCTTAGATAACTCTACAAATTGTTACAAGACGCTCTGTACACATGTTGATTTGTCATGTTAAAATGTGAGGTGGGATTTGTTTTAGATAAGTCTGACTTTCTCTCTTTCCATTAATCTGTCATTCTGAAGAAAAGTTTTTTGATGCATCCAAGAATCAATATTCTTTAATTGATATCGCACGCATCAGGGGATTAAGTCACTTCATGTAAGTGCATAAAGTACAACTTCAAGGTCACTAACTAGCCAACGATAAAGCTTATATGGATAGATTCCGACCCAGAAAACAGACTCTACCCCCCCCCCCTGTTAGAAATAACAGAATGTGAGGACTAAAAAAAACAAAAAAGAGAGGCAAGAGTTACGGGACTAACACATATGAAGCTCTTTCAATCTAATTGTTCATTGGTTTCATATCATCATCATCATCATCATATTGGCTTTACATGCTTGCATGTATTGGAGAGCTTTTCGAAATAGACTTCCAAAATAACCTGGCACGGTCTTTATTTATCTCTATTTCTCTTAGTTCAGTTTTAATAAATCTGTTAAACGTTTCACTTGATAGTTCATCCATTTATTTACAAGTAATTATTTATAATTAACCTAAATTACGAGGTTATAAAATTTTCGAAATTGACTTCCAAAATAACCTGGCTAGGTCTTTATTTATCTTTATTTCTCCCAAGTCATTCTTTATTACTTCCCCTACGTTCTAAATAGCAGTTTTATATGCTTTCATCCAAAAATCTATTTAAGATGTAGATATAATGTCACTCAAAATTAGGTCTAAAGTAAATGTGTATAAGGTCTATTTGCCATTTGGTTTATCACAATTCTATCACAAATATATTTTAAATTAGGTCTAAAGTAAATCTTTATAAGGTCTATTTGTCCTTTGGTTTATCACCATTCTATCACAAATATATGTCCATGCATCTCTTTTAGAAGCTTATTCTGTCCATCAGTGTGTCACGCTTCAGTTTATAAAAAGCAATCCCATTGATAAATTAAAACTGAATAGAACACATCATAATAATATCATTTCACAAAGCTCCATCATATGCTTAAGCACAATATCATCGTCATGGAACAATCTTTCAACTGGTCAGCCCATTTCTTTGTTGGTTGTTGTCTTAATATTTCTTGAAAGAAATCATCTTCATATGCTTTTTTACATTGCTGGAGTTTAATATATGTGAGACATGTCCAAACCATGTTAATCTCTTTTTGCGAATGACCTTATTGATTGATCGCTTAAGCCTCTTTCTGGTATCTGCATTTCTTCGTCTATCTATCAAGGTTACTCCAAGGACTGTTCTTAAATTTCATTTCAAAGACATTTAGCTTCATCTCATGCTCTGCCAATATAGTCAATGTTTCACGTGCATATACAGCAACTATCAATGCATTGTAAAGTTTTAACTTCAGAGGCGCTGATATGTGATGTCAAATGCAGAAGTTGTGATTTATAATCTTCTGCCAATACCAGATGAGGATCCTAAAACAATTGAGCCAAGAAACACAAAATTTTATTTTTTTAACCGTTTTGTTGTGTTCAGAAAAGGAAATTGGTATATGTCCGTTAATAACAACTTATTGAATTTTTGGGAATAATATAAGTTTTTGTATGTATTTCTGTTTTTTTATTTATTATGTATATATAATTTGTAAGTGCAGAAATTTTTGAATACCATTGCTAAACCTGAATTAAAATTACAGGCTCTGAACCTGTTGCAGATCGTAGACTGATGAGAATCACATGTGCTTAATTTAAGATATTTTACCTTTTTAAATATTTAAGCAATTTTGGGTTACTCAGTAGTTCCAGGTATTTAAAGTCAGAATCACACATACTTAAAAAAGCACATAAGTTTGACCCAGAGAAGCAACAAATATGAAAACAAATACACACATATGCACAGAAACGCCAAACTGTTAAAAATACAAACATTTTTTCAAATGGAAAATACATCTGAAGAGAGCACAAAGGCTCGAAATGCATTATAAAATAATAAACAATTGTTGAAAATGTTTTTACAAATGTTGGTAGCCTAACTTCTTTATATATATATATATATATATATATATATATATATATATATATATATAGTGAGAGGAATTTATCTATCTTTCTCAGCTTTCACTTAAACAATTATATTTTTAATATTATTTTAAATGAGTACCTTCAGCTAAATCACCCCCCCACAAAAATAAATGAGATTACAGTTTTTTTTAGGAAATACTATTTTAGGGAAGTTTACCAGATTCATTTTTCGTAAGGGAGATGAATTATGTGCGTTTTAGGTGGGTGGAGATTATGGAACTCATGCTGAAAAGTTACTAATAAGAATAAAAGTTTCTACCTTTTAGGCGATTACGCATGGTTTTACAACCATGGTGGCTTGCCATTTAGAATTAGTGATATGAATAAGGAAGGAACTTTTGGTTGTCCGTAGCCTAACCAGTTAGACTTAGGGTTAATGGTAGGGTTAAGAAAGGTTTTTTTCTTGACAAGCACAGACATTATCTCCCTTAGCAAAATAAAAAAAATTCTAGTGAACTGCTCTAAAATGCTAACCGGTTCTAATGGCCCGGAATTGGGGGATCATATATAGAAATAAAATTTTTAAAAATCAATTTCTACATTCTATTTAACATAATTAAAAAAAAAAATATTTTAACATAGTTCACCCCAAACAAGGCGGGCCGCCACTGTAGACGTAAGGGGCTACTGAGAAAAAGAAAAAGGGAGAAGGTAGGGGGGGGGGGGTCAACCTAAGTTGGGATCTGCACAGCGAGATGTCTGTTTACATTAGTTTTAAATTTCTGCATGTTAGTACTGTCGGGGAAACAGGGGGCAGGGAGTTTCAGAGGCCAGAAGCACGAAGAAAGAAGCTATTTGAGTAGAAGGCTCTCCGGCATCTGGGGACTTCCACAGTGAATGAATGAGATTTAGTTGATTGTCGAGTTAGTCTAGTGGATTTACGTCAAGAGGGCACCAGAGTAGCCAATTCATCGGAGCATAGTGCATTGAAGTATTTGTAAAACAAACATAAGGATGCTACATTGCGGCGATGGGACAGGGACTGAAGCTTGGTTGACAGTGAGGGACCTATTTGATTGGCGACTTTTTTGGACCTTGTCAAGGAGGGAGAGACTAGTAGATGATGCATCAGCCCAGATGTGGCAAGAATACTCCATGTATGGGCGGATGGTGGCTTTGTAGAGATACAGGATAATGTCAGGTGAGAGGATTTTACTAGCGCAGTAGAGGAAGCCAACCTTCTTTGCAGCCTTGGCAATGTCTTCAATGTATTTGTTCCAATTCATGTTACCTGTGAAGGTTAGGCCAAGGAGTTTGAATGATGAACTCTCAGGTAGGGTGTTATTTGCCATGGCAATCAGTGGTTGGAGAGGCTTCTTGTAGTTGTTGAAGGAAAGGAGCTTTGTCTTTGCGGCATTAAAAGTTACCAGCCATTTATGACCCCAATCCACTACAGCCTGGAGGTCATTTTCTAAAGATTCAACCATTGCCTCGGATATGATCGCGTCTGTTTTGCCAACATGGCGAGAGTAAAGTGTGGTGTTGTCAGCAAATAAACCAATCTCTGACTCTATGTCGTCAGGGAGATCGTTTATATAGATCAGGAACAACAAAGGTCCAAGGATAGATCCCTGGGGTACACCAGCATTTATGTCATGTTGCTTAGATGAACGGCCATCGAGGACAACCTGGATTTTTCTTTTATTTAGGACGGATCTAATTATATTAAGTAGTTGCCCAGTAATATCGTAAGAGCATATTTTCAGGAGATGCCCTTTACGCCATACCTTCTCAAAGGCCTTGGATATATCAAGCGCTACTGCCCTAGCTTCACATGTCTTGTCGAGTGTATGATACATGCATTCAGAGATGACCGTTAGGATGTCTGCAGTAGATCGTGCTTGTCTAAATCCATACTGGCAGTCAGATACAAGTTTAGCATTAACTAAGTGCCGTACTATCGCTAGATTGATTAGGGATTCAAAGATTTTGGCAAAGATCGGCAGTAGACCGATTAAAAACGAAAAACGTTTCACAAAAGAATAAGCACTTTATAACAACTAACAACAGGTTTATTTAAAAGAGAAGTGAAAAGTCTGCTGCCGCTTCATAGATGCATTAATCTGCAGTTAAAGATAGCATCATGGGATGTCGGTGACAAAGGCAGAAGAGAAAATGCAGAGATCTGTCTTGGCTGGTGCCAGGGAACCATCGTTTGATCGGCGACAATCTCTAAAGGGGCTGAAGTAGTCCTTTTAAGGAACTAATTATATTAATATGCCCTGTGAGCTAATTGGCCAACATTTGGCCAAACCACCTCACAGTGACACTGATATGCATTACGAAATAAAGCTCATTTATGATTGTTACACATCTTACGATAAATGTGTATTCAAAACTAATCCTATACTCAAAATTCTCATGTAATTGTTTTTTTTTCTTAAATAGTTTTACAAGTAATCGCCTAAAAAAGTAGAATCTCACTTTTGGATGGAGTGTTTAGCTCAGCGATAAATTTATATATTACAAAAATGTATTGTAATTTCACAATGAAGTGTGTAGTTGTTGTCTTTGTTTCTGGCAATGTGTTAACGATAATTACATTGTTAGACATAACACCAACATAAAAATTAAAGCAGGTTTTGCTCGTTTTGTAAACATTGTTTTTTGAAATTATTTTTCTCTAAGATATTGTATAATTACAGCCAGTAATTAATAAGAAAGTATGTCGCTCTTATAATATTATTGTTCATAATACAATTAATTCGGCCGTTTTTGACTTTAGGGTAGAATAGTAAAGGATATAACTTGTCTTAAAGATTTTAACAAATATGTTTGCCTATTTTTTATTTTAATACGCTTTTATTCACATTTTTATCGTTTGCTTTGTAGCCTTTTAAACCCCTGGTGATACCAGATCAGGCTGCCCTGTGGCTCCCTGAGACGAAATTCACCTACATTGACTTTTTTTTGTTTTTTTTTTTTGTTTGTAAAACTTAATTATGTTCTACAAAACCAAAAACAAAAACAACAGCCCCTCTCCCTTTCTCCCTCCCCTTTTTTATTTTTCCTACCCTACTCCCGGTCCTGGATATGACCTTAAACTACATCCGATGGTGAGATCCGGCTTACGGACTTTGGGGAATGTGGAGCCTCCTCTTAATTACCATTGCTCCCAGGTCCACCCTGACCCGGAGTGGTAGTACCTGTTAGGGTCCCAACTATGGGTTAAATAGAAACAGATATTAAAAGGGGAAAGAAACAAAAAAGAGAAGAAAACAAGACCAGATTCGGCATTAAATAACCCAAAAAGGGTTGATATGCCGTAAAACAAAACTACCATACCAAACTACCTTTTAAACCCGATTAATTCAAGATGATGCCGGATGTTACTCTATGTGAAACCTCTATGTCGTAGATTTAACAAATCAAACATCGAAAATGAAACAAAAATACAGCTAATAAAAATATACAGATCTGTTAAAAATTGAATTTTTCACCAATTGGTGACACTTATTTGCTGTCTTTTTGTTTCGTTTTTGATTTTATATGAGATTATATGAGATTGAAGTTTCACTCTGAGTAAAATCTGGCGCCATCTTGAATCCATCTGGTTTACAAGGCTCTGGACTTAAAGATAAAAGATGTAAATAAAAGCGCTTTCAAATACTTTAAACTGAATAAAATTAGGCAGGTATGTAGAAAACTAACCTTTATTGCCCTTAGTAACAGTTATTTGTTGACTATCTATTTTGTGGACATTTTATTATGTTTAAAATAATAAATATTCTGTGAATGTTTACAGTAAATGTAAATGTCATCTAAATATTCTTGAAATCACTAAAACGAATAACACGTTTTAAAATGTATTGCTTTAAAATCAGAGTATCTTTTACAATAATCAACACAACGAGAACGGGGTCCAAATAAAAATATATATACAACAAATAAATGTGACCGTAGACCAAAAAACTAATTTTCCGACTTACCTATGACATTTGTTTGTATTTTTAAGTAGTTTCAATGGCTTTTTATTAGATATCAAAATTTCTCTCCATTTTTTTCTCAGCCTAAGTCATCGAAACTAAAATATATTGTAAATTACAATAAAAGTTCCCGCCCCCGCAAAAAACAAAACTAACGTATTACATTTTTTGAAAAAGTTCGCTTTGATTATGAGTCTGAGTAAAAAAAACAACGAAAGCGAGGCTGAGGGAACAAAATGTCGGTAAATTTCTAACTTTCCGTGAACGTAAAATGGAGATAAATTTTGATATCTAATAAAACATAAAAAGCCATTGAAACTACTTAAAAATACAAACACATGTCATACTAGGTAAGTCGAAAAATAAGTGTTATGGGCTACGGTCACATTTATTTGTTGTATATTTGTTTTTTGACCGTTCTCGTTCTCTTGATTATTGTAAAAGATACCCGAAATTTTTTTTTTACATCTAATGAAAACCAATTTATAATACGTAAAAATAAAAACAAATTACATAGGTAAGTAGAAAAATATCTATTCTCGTCGTAGGTCAACTTCACTTGTTGCAAATTTATGTTTTTAAACCCTTTCTCGTTCTTTTTTTGGACCCCGTTCGCGACTCTGCTGAGCGTCGTAAAAGATCCCCAATATTGCTAATGTTAGGATTTTTTTATGATGATTCTACTTTCAGGTGCACATTTTTATCGAAGAGAAATTGGTTACGCCCGATAAGAACACTCAATAAAACAACAATTTACAAGACAAAAAAAATAACAAAAAATTTAAGTCATACTTACTTGTATGCAAACTCTTTTCGTATTACTTATCACCTTTAAAAAAATGATATAATTATTTCGAATTCAAAGGTACGATAAAAGTTTCTTGAGTCTAGATAAAAATCCAAGATGGTGACCAGAAAAGCAGGTCCGCAGATACCTACAGAGGGTGGAATAAAGAGAACCACTTCGACAACAGTGCCGATCTCTTTTAAAATTAAAGCTCTATTTATTTTAATTTAATTTATTTTATTTTACAGTTTTAATGGTGGCAGATGAAAGGCATCATATTACTTTCAACTGATATTAATGGAAAGAAGGCGGCTACAAAACGCCACCTTGAATTGTCTTTGGGGGACCGTTTTTAGGTTTCCAGTTTTTAGGGTTAGATTTTAGGAAGAACCAGTTTTATAGAAACATTTTAAAGAAAATAGTTTGGCACTTCTACAGTTTAGCTGTCACTCACACTGTATTTACTTTTTTTAAGGCAGGGACAGACAACGAACCGAAAGTAACAGAATTAGATTTTTTTTAAATCCAAAATGACAATAATGTAGGGGACAAGGTATAACTACCACCGGGCAAAAGACACCGGTGAGTTAGGTCCCCTTGTTAACACACAGATCCTGGCTAGATACTCCAGAGAGAAGCACCTATTAACTTTCGCCGCGTAGGGGAAGACCCCACGCGGTAGAGAACAAAGTACCACCTACCAAATTGGTAGCGTCCCACCATAAATGGTGAGTAACATTTCTTGTGTGTTCTTTTATGTAATGTTGTGAACTGTCTTTACCTTTGTCGAAGTGAATAAATGTTTGTAAACGGTACTTGGTCGATTCCTTCTTCATTTAATATTTCCCCATAGATAACGTAGTTTAGCAAGCATCTTTCCACATACGGATTAGTATAAATATAATAAACTCCACATCCTAACCCTGGGAACAGCTATGCTAACAATAATAACAGCAAACAATAATAACAGAGAACAATGATAACAGAGAACAATGTTTCTTTATTGAATATGAAAATATTTAATTTAATAATGTAAAATCTTATAAAAAACATTTTTTTTTAATTGTATTAATTGAAACTTTCTCAAAATAGTCAACAGTGATTTTTTAAACCGAAAAGTTATCATTTAAATGAATAGTCACTGATTTTTTTTATTGTATGAATTAAAACTCTCAAAATAGTCAAAAGTGATCTTTTAAAACGAAAATTCACCATTTAAAACGAAAATCCAACAAACAGTCAACATTGTTTTTTTTTTTTTTATAAAACTTTGTTAAACTACCAATATTTCGAAGATTGAGGTCATTCAAATACATTTTAAGATAAAAAAAATTCAGTCTAACATTTCCGGTTGAATGAATGGAACTCTTTAATTACGATTTGTGATGACAGTAAGTGACAGCTAAACTGCAGAAGTGTCAATAGTGGTTAGTAATATTCAAATGTGTAAGAGGACAAGAGAAATGATAAACAAACAAAATAAACAGTACAAAAGCTTAGTTCACAAAAGAGATATGTTATACATGTTTTAAAAAGTAGTTTACATGGATAAGAAAACAGAATAATAGGGACCTCCAAGCGCAGCCATAGAATCGTTGACGTCACCGGTTTTTGTTTTATTTAAGCAATTTATACATTCGCGTTCCATTTACCGATTTAAAAAATCTCCCTAAAATAAAGTTATACCTATAAGAAGTTGTTTTAAAGTAAAATAGTTAATTTAAATTATCTAATTCGGAAAGAAACCCTTCATTATCTTGCGATACGAGTACGAAATGTTTATTTTTCTACGGCTTGATGTATTGTTTACACAAACAATTAGCATTATCATGTGAGACATTGCGAGATTTTATGTACCTATGGATCTCCAAAAGTGATAGAATTACTTTTATTATGTTGTAGACAAAATTTACGGGTTTTTTTTTTAAACCATTTAAAAACATTTTCTTTGAGTTGCACATTTATTAGACAGATTTTTACTTTTGTTTACTGACGAAAAAAGAATTCCATAAATAACTTAACCTGCTTAAACTAGTATTTTTGTTTAAGGAAAGAATATTAAAATGGATAATTTTAGGATTTTGATATTTACAAATACTATATATTTATTAATATGTATGTATATGATTTTTTAAATATATATATATATATATGTATATGATTTTTTAAATATATATATATATATATATATATGTATATGATTTTTTAAATATATATATATATGTATATGATTTATATATATATATATATATACAGTAGGGAGGGAGTTCCAAAGAGTTATAATTCTGGTTCTCTTTTAAAATATAACAATAATAACAATGGGTTTGTTCTTCTCGGAAGAATAAATATTCAATAAAACAGTAGTTATCATTTTTGTACTTTTCCAATATATAACTTTACTATTACTTTTACAAATGTTATTTTTTCTCAACTACTAATAAATAAGTGTCATCAAATTATTAATATTCTATTTCTTTCAAACCTGATTTTGCAAAATTGTCATGTTTTCCATGGACTTTCTGAAGTATTTATAAAGGAAAATAATAGAGATTTAAACATATCTTATTCATATAATTATAAGTATTTAATGCTAGACTACAATAGAATATTCAACACAGTAAGGCAAAACACAACTTGACTATAATAAAAGATTCCCGAAAATTCTGAATAGATAAAAATTTTTAAAATTAAATTTAAAGTATATTTTTTAAATTTATATAAGAAAACAAGGACGCCGAAGACAATAGTAATAATTACAAGAGTCTTAAATCAAGTAAAAAAAATGCTATTATTACCCTGTTTAACCATGGCCAAGCAACTAACTTCTCCCCCCCCCCTCTGACGTCATTGCATTGCATGTCAAACAATGGCCGTCGTAATAACAATAAGAAGGCATTTCGACTTCTTCATTCACTAAATAATCCATCAAAATTCAGGAAATCAACCAATTTTAAAATAATTTCGCGCTTTTTAAAATTTCATTTCATAATTCACAAAGTTAAAATGCCTACTGCATATGTTTGGATTTCCAAAAGAGAAAGAATTACTGCAAATATGGATACACGTAATAATGTTTACACCGACTAAATATAGTGTAGTAAGTTTGAATTTAAAAAAATTATATATATATAAAAATCAAGTCTGAATTACTTATTCATTATTTGATAAAAAGTAGTGTTCCATTTTTTTTATTACTTTTTTTCGATGTCTTAAGTGTAGTATAGTTTATCTTTTCTCTGTACTTTTGTAGATTAAATAAATGAAATAATAACGTCATATGTAATCAATATTTTCACAAAAAATATAAATTAAACAATGCTTTATTCAATGATAATATCGTTAATTCTTCAAGTTATACTGATTTTATTAACAAGAGTGTAGGGGCATTTTTCGTAATATATACGAAATAGTTTTTTAAAAAATATTTTAAACATTAAAAAATCATCGATTTTTTTATATATATAAAAATATACGTTTAGTAAAGGTGTATTTTTATTTTAAATAATACATTTTCACTAAGATTTTTAAAAAAAAAATGTGTCACTATATCTCCTGTGCTTGTTTATTAATAAATATTGAAAATTTCATTAAAATTGGTTGATTTCCTGAATTTTGATGAATTTTTAAGTGAAGGGAGGGTCAAAATGTTTTTACATTTTGGTGATCAGCCTTTGATTTTGCACGTACCTATCTCTTAATAGCAAGATAGGAGTTGGTGATTCCATTATTAAACAAACAGTTAACATTGAACTTTTTTTTGTATAATTTTTAAACAAATTTCAAAGTCTAAATTACTTACGGTTGATTGGGTTAGAAGTTTAAATAATGGTAATTCATAATTCAGTTTTTTGCAGTATTTGATCGTGAATTATTATTTTCTTTAAATTTATATTGAATAAAGATCAGTTTCAGGATAAATCGAATCGTGTTCCTTTCTTTTCTTTTTTACATGCAATTTTTAAAGTTTTCTAATGCTTTGTTTTAAATATTTACAATATCGTATGGTCAACATGTTTTGATATTTTTGATAACTTTAGTAAAGGTGTTTTTTGTTTACAAGAAATAATACATTTGCACCAAGCTTTATAATAAAGTAATGGATTTATTATATTCCGTGATCATTACTTAATAAATACTGAAGATTTCATTAAAATTGGTTGATTTCCTGAATTTTGATGGATTATTTAGTGAATGGAGAAGTCGAAATGCCTTCTTATTTTTATTACGACGGCCATTGTTTTGACACGCAATGCAGTGACGTAATTTTCTAGCCAACCGGCCTGTAGTAACTTTCGGTGGCCACGGTTTAACGATGACAAAAATAAACAATAATTTTGATAATAATATCAAGAAAAATATTAATTGATAACCATAAGCATAAAAAATCAAGAATAATACGACACGGCTAACGGAAATGAGGTAACTCTGGCCTATTTAAGACTAAAAAAAATCAAAACACATATTTAATGTTACATTATGTTCCTCAACCATGTACGTTGGACTATAACCCACCCCTTTTCCCTGTTACTCCCGGCATGCATCTGCATCTGTTTCCGGCATCTCTCAGAATAAAGCCTGGCTTCGGCTAGTATGTCTTATCTCTCTCCTACACTTGTGTTCTCTTTACTTCTTAAATACATCGTAATGTAACCTGGTGGCAGCGGTGTAAAACACGTCTCAAAACCCGAAAAACAAAGTCATCGTCAGAACGAGCTACCGGTGAAGCTTTATATCCTTCCCAAGCGACGGACAGTGCTACAACTACTACTACAAACTATCAACAACGTCCCTCGTGCGAAAAAGATGGCAGAATGTTTTCGAGCAAACATAATGCCTCCAAGCAGTTTGGATAATAAAACCAACCCCGGGGAGCGTGGAAGTTATGAAAACAGATGTGGAAGAACTACTGTAAAATCGCTAAACTTGCAGACAAGGATAAACAGTACCAAACAGCGTTGTTTCTACACGCAGTCGGACCAGACGTCCTTACTATCCACAACGGGTTTCAATTCGCCCTCACCGAAGACAAAGATGACGTCGATACAGTGATAGCCAAATTCGAGGAACACTTCATAAAACAGACGAATGAGACCTATGAGCGATACCTCTTCAACAAATAGACCAAGAACCAGGTGAGACTATCGACTCCTACGCTACGGCACTACGCAACCTAGCTAAATCATGCAATTTTAGTGAATGTTTACATGACTCTGCTCGTAAGAGATAACATGCCCGCAAAATACGGCACTAACATTTCAACAAAGTGTTGACATATGCCGTAGCTGTGAAGCAACGGAGACACGGCTAAAAATAATTCATCCTGAAAAACAAGAACGGGTTAACAAAGTCCAAGGCCCAGGTTATAAAAAAAGAACCAAAGGTACGGGCAAATAGACTGTCATTTCTGTGGCAGAAGGCATGGCAAAAGAAAAGAAGCATGTCCTGCATGGGGACAGAAGTGCAACCTCTGCAGTCACAAAAAAACACTTTGCACTGAAATGCCCGGAAAGGTGGCGTGGTGAGAGACCAAGACCGTCTAAACAACGACACGAGGTGAATGAATAGTGTCTGACTCTGACTCTTCTAGTGATACGGACTATGTACTAAGCGTCAACTCCAAGAAAGGAGAAAAAAACGACAGAATCATTTATGCTAAGATAACACTAGACCATAAACAGGTAAAATTGCAAGTGGACTGTGGTGCTACTATAAACGTAATTCCACTGAAATATGTGCAACCAGCGTCTAAGAAGTTACAGATGTGGAATACGACCGAACTCGTACCGCTCGGCAGATGCAGGATTAGTTTGAGCAACCACAAGAACACGAAAATGTACTCTGTTGAATTCAAGGTGGTTAAAGAAAACCTAACCCCATTGCTGGGGAAACGGGCGAGTGAACAGATGAACTTAATAACGGTACATTATAACAACATCGCTAATGTTCACTCAGACCCAGTCTGTGAGAAACTGATGACAGAGTACTCGGACTTTTTTAACGGCGAACTGGGGTCACTGCCAGGTCAAGTGCACCTAGAGGTAAACCGCACCATAACACCCCATACTGCCCCAGCCGGACATATACCAGTATCTATGATTCCTTGAGTCAACGACGAATTGAAAAGGTTAGAAAACCTTGGAGTTATCACACCTGTCGATGAAGCAACAGACTAGAATAGTCGAATGATTATCGCCACAAAGAAGTCAGGGGATATCCGAAGCTGCATCGATCCAAAACTGCTAAACAAAGCGCTGAAGCGTGAGCGATACCAACTACCTACCATAGAGGAAGTACTACCCAAGTTAACAAATGTAAAATATGTCACTAAAGTAGACTTTGCGTCAGCATACTGGCATGTAGTGCTAGATGACGAGTCAAGTCTCCTCACAACTTTCCAAACGGGGTTCGGTCGATACTGGTGACTGAGGCTCCCCTTCGGAACTTGTGACTGCTCTGAAATATTCCAAAAACGTCTCCATCAAGCAATAGACAGTCTAGGTGGAGTTGCATGCGTCGCCGACGATATAAGTTCATTCGATTCAGGAGATGACTTACAACAAGCCTCCGTAAATCATGCTGCAAACCTGAAGGCACTCCTACAACGGTGTCGAGAAAGAGGAATGAAGCTGAACCGAGGAAAGCCAGAAGTAAAAAAGACTGCCATAAGTTTCACGGGTCACCTCATTACCAGTGATGGACTACTCCCAGATTCTTCTAAAATTGACGCGATCACCAAACTAAAGCGGCCCACATCGATCGAAGAGGTACAGAGACTCTGTGGGATGGTCAACTACCTAGCAAGGTTCCTACCAAGATTGTCGACCGTCATGGAGCCCATACGGCAACTGATGTGCAAGGATGTCCCATGGATATGGTCGCGAGCACGAGATAACGCATTTGCGAGCAGTCACTGAAGCACCCGTACTCGCTTACTACGATCCGAAAATGGCCCTCACAATACAGTGTGACGCCAGCTCAGAAGGACTTGACGCAGCATTACTACAAAGCAAGCCAGTAGCATAAGCAAGCAGAGCGCTGATTGATACCGAGCAGAGATACGCCCAAATCGAAAAGGAAATGCTGGTGATTGTGTTCTTACTGGATAAATTCCATCAATGCCCTTATGACAGACGCACAGAGATACACACAGATCATAAACCACTGAGAGCCACAGTGAAAAAAAAACCTTGCAAAAGCCCCAAAACGATTACAGGAAATGTTATTGCGGACTCAGAAGTATGACATTGACGTTGTGTACCTCAAAGAAAAACACATGTATAACACTGACATGCTATCGCGGTCATGCCTGACAACCGAAAAGAACCATCGAGCTGATTTCGAGCTTGTCAACATGGTTAGTTTTCTACCCATCCGGGATGAAAGACTGACTCAGATCCGGAAAGACACGAATCAAGATGAGGTATGTGACATGGACGGCGGCACCGGGGGGGGGGGGGGCAGGTGGGCTCAAGCCCCTCACTTTTTGACTGCCCCCCCCCCCACACACACACTTTACAGTAATCAACAGAAACAAGATGGAAAAATTCTGTTTCCATCTATATGAAAGCATTTTTTATCCCTTTTCTGAATATGTAAAAAGAAAAAGCCTTAGATTGCATTCAATTTTAACAAATTTAACCCGAAGTCGGGTATGGGTGAATTATTCAGAACACAGTTCCCGTCAATTTTACCCAGATTTTTCAGAAAAATCATAATTTTTGAAAACGTTCTCATAATTTCTCACTGTGGGGACCTGGTGTAGTACAAAATAGATTGTATACACATTATTATTAAAAAGAAACCAATCAAAAGGTATTAAGGAGTCAAACACAGTAGTTTCTTGAAAATTCTTTATTATTCAAGGAAAAGTAACTGTAAGCTGTAAAAGTTAGTTTCAAACTTACGCAAAAGTGCAAAACGCCTCATGCAGAAGAACAAAGACACTGGCACCGACCAGTTCCTGGCACTACTCGACTTCAGGAATACCCCTATACAACATATGGGAAGAAGCCCCTGTCAGCACCTGCTGAATCGCCGCACACGCTCACTTCTGCCAATGAGCAGCAACCTGCTGGAACCCAGATACAGACCAGGGGGAAAAGGATAAAATGCTCCTTACACAACCTACCGGCACTGACCCAAGGCGAGGTCGTCCGGATGCGCCCATACAAGAAAGGCGACAGAGTATGGGGAAAGAGCGTTGTGAACCAACGCCTAGATGAACGTTCCTACATGGTCGAGATACCCAACGGAACCTACCGACGCAGCAGGCGTCACCTGCGAAGGTCCTCGGAACAACCACAAATGATAGGGCGCACACTCACTCGTCAGCTAGAACGACAGACAGCGATGGGGTACACACCAAATATTCATTCCACTTCTACCCCCACCGACAGGACCCTAGACACTTGCTCACCACACTAAGCAACCAATGCTAAGGAGTCTTTCCAAGGTAACTCCCCTGTCAGGACCCACACACGCACTGGCAGAGGAATACGAAAGCCAGCATACCTCAAAGACTACACAAACTGAAGCAGTCTGGCTAAGCAATGTAACTCTATAGAGTAAGGATACTCCTCATCCATAAATGGGAGGATATTACATCATGCTCCCCACCCATGTACGTTGGACAATAACTGCCCCCTTTCCCTGTTACTCCCGGCATGCATCTGCATCCGTTTCCGGCCTCTCTCGGAATAAAGCCTGGCTTCGGCTAATATGTCTTATCTCTCTCCTACACTTGTGTTCTCTTTACTTATTAAATACATCGTAATGTAAAATTTAAGTTGTAAGTTTCTTAATATATCAAGGTATATATTCAATTCTTTAAATGGGGATAGCAAGAATAATTCGATAACAGAAAATAAGGAAAGGCGGGTTGGGAGACAGACTAACTTCCGTCCCCCACAGTTTAATAGGGCGAACACCAGCACCGTATTTCAAAATGAATATGTTATTTTAAATTCATTCTTATGTTTTGAAGCAAATAATGTTATTTTAACCCGGTTCGTAATTACGTTACAAAATTAAAAGTTTGGACCGGGTTATTTTTTACATAAAATTTTCAAGTTGAATTCAATTTTTACGATATCTTCTGTTTATTAAATTATTACGTGAAAATACAGAATAGCTAACAAAACACCTTTAATTTTTTAACGTAATTACGAACCGGGTTGAAATAACATTATTTAGAAAGCCATTCTTAACATGGAGTGAGGGGGCTTTGTTAACTATTCTGTACTTTCACCTAACAATTTAATAAACAAAAGATATCGTAAAAATTTAATTTAACTTGAAAATCTTATCTAAAAAATAGCCCGGTTCGTAAACTGCACAAGTACCAAAATAATAATATAAAAAATGTACTTCACTGGGAAGGGGAGTAGCCCCGTATTTACAAGTATATCTCCTGTAAAAACGGTTCTAAAATCTATTTTAAATCGATATTTATTCGATAATTGCCGAATTTTCCTACTTGGCCCAAAATGCTGAGTTTTCCGTTGCCGAATTTTCCATTGACGAATTTTCCGTTGCCGAGTTTTCCGTGCACAAATAAGAAAGACGACCCAATAAAGTTTTTATTAAATGTTAGAATTAGAGTTTGTCCCTATTATTCTAAAAAAAATAACTTTCGGTTGATAATTTGTTTATTAAAATTAATTCAATAAAATGTTTTATAATTATAGCGTAACGTTATTAAGAAAAAAAAATGTACTTTCGGTTGATAATTTGTTTGTCAAAATTAATTCAATAACATGTTTTATTATTATAGCATATGTTTTTATTTATTTCAAACACTTACATTAATAATAAAATGTGTTTTTTTTTCAATGTAAATATTATTTACTACAGTAAACTAAAAAAATGATTAAACAAATGTATTATTATTATTAAAATATAATTTAAAGGAACAATAATAATTTTAAAATTCGCATAAGCAAAACATGCTAACAACAACGTTTTATTTTTCATTTCTGATCATCCGTACGTCACGTGACGCTGTATTTGTTGCAAGATTAAACAGGAAGCCACAAAAGCATAAATCTTGGAAATAACCGTAGATTCGATAGTTAATTTAAAATAAATTATTATTACTACTTTATTAAAAAAAAAAAGATAATTTGGTTAAATTCAAAATTTGTGACTTCGTGTTTGATCAAGCGCGTCATCTGATGTACGGATGACCAGAAATGAAAAATAAAACTTTTTTGTTAACATTTCTTTATGCGAATTTTTTTAATTATCATTGTTCCTTCGAATTATAGTGTAATAAAAATAATACATTTGTTTATTTTTTTTAGTTTAATATAATATTAAACAAATAATATATACATAAAAAACACGTTGTTATTAATGTAACTGTTTGAAATAAATAAAATCGTATGCTATAATAATGAAACTTTTTTTGAATTAATTTTAACAAACAAATTATCAACCGAAAGTTCTTTTTTTCTTTCGTAATAACGTTAGCCATTTAATTGAACTAATAGTGTCTCTTGTTTGTAGCATTACATCATGCAAATTTATATTCATACAACATAATTCTGCAGCTGTAATTATATCTGAAACGAACTTCTCCATTACTTTAATTTGAACTTTATCTTATGGGAAGGAAATCAATAATTAGCAAATTAGGAAGCGGAAGTCGAAATAAAAAAATAAAAAATTTTTTTATAAATGTGAAAGTGTAAATAGTAATTTTTGTTATTCAGAAATGCAAACAAAAAGGTTTTATTTTATTTTTTATTTCTGGTCATCCGTACGTCAGATGACGCGCACGATTAAACAGGAAGTCACAGAGACTTTAAAATCTTGGATTTAACCGATGATTTATTTCACCCGTCACCATTAAAGTAGTCAAATATTAAAATAAATAAAATAAAACTAAATTAATCTTTAATTCTGAAACAGAATTATACTATTGTCGAAGGGGTTTTCTTTATTTTTTTTAATCTCTGTAGTTTTCTGCGAACCTGCATTTTTATCACCATCTTGATTTATTTCCCCCAATAAGTCATATCACTCGAGCAAATACACCAGTAATCTTTTAAAAGTAAGTATTTTATTTACATCCTACCCAGAAGTTTAGACACAAGGCCAGGTATGGATTTCGGTGAAAGTGTTTCCGTGGAACGAACTGGATTCGAACCAGGCACACCCAGGTCCTCAGTCCGCGTCGTTAACCATTTATCCACATTGAAAAGTAAATATGATATTTTTTAGTTTGTTTTCTTTTCTAGTTTTTTTTTTTAAAGAATTTCTTAATCATCTTTCCCAAGATCTCACTTGAAACTCAAATCGAGTCGTAAAACTTGCAAAATAAAATAATTCAATTTGCATAATTTGGGTTATTCGGACTACATTTCTCATCTTGAGTGTTATCATCACAACGTTTCGGCCGCTGTAACCTACGGCCTTTTTCAGGTGTATCTCTTCGAACTCGGGAATATTTCTGTCGAACTCGGGAATCTGGACGGAATTTCGAACGGAACCCTTTATTTAATCCAAATTCCATCCAGATTCCCGAGTTCGACAGAAATATTCTCGAGTTCGAAGAGATACACCTGAAGAAGGCCATAGGTTACAGCGGCCAAAACGTTTTGATGATAACACTCAATATGAGAAATGTAGTCCGAATAGCCAAAATTATACAAATTATCAATCCTCATCTCAAAAATTAAGAAATCAAATCATTCAACGTTATTTTTCTGTATTACGTAAAACAATTGGAAAAAATCTCTTCAAAATTACTGTTTCAATTTCCTTAATAATTTTTTTGCTCATGTTTTTAGTTTTATGTTATTTAAAAATAAATGTACATCATGATTTTTAGAATTTATGGAGTTTTAATGAGTTAATATGTTTTTGTTGTTTATTAAACTAATAATATGGAGAAATCAGAGTGAATATTGTGATTAAATTGAATACGTTTAAAAAGTAAAGTTTTAACTTGAAGATGTATTTATTGAAAATATTTAAAGTTTTTTGGGTTTTTTTACAAATTAAATTAACAATAAATGTTTTAATGTAAAAATAAATAAATAATTGTAGCAGTCTCGGTCAATTTAAGATGACGTTTTGTTGTCTTCTTTACATTAATATCAATTCAATGATGTCTTCATTCCGTCACCATTAAATTAGTCAAATATTGAAATAAATAACACTAAAATAAATGGGCATTTATAACGACAGCTAACAGAACGAAAAAGGGCTAAAAAACAACAACAAAAAAACACAAAAAAACAAATAAGCAACAAATAAATGTTACCAAAGGCAAGATAACTTATTCTTCTACAAACCTGGATAAGTTTATTTGAATGCTTATGGTTTACAAAAAAAATTTTTTAAATTGCCATATAACGTGGAAATACGTCCGTCATTACGGCTTATTCAAGTGAGATAAGCGAAATTCAAAATAAGCCGTAATGGCGGACGTATTTCTACGTTATTCGTTAATTGGTAACATTTAATGTTCTTTTATAAAATAAAAACTACTTGATTAATTTACGTGATTTTTGGTGTAAGATATATTCAGCGCGTGAAAGGTACGTACATCAAACAGATATTCCTCAGTTTGCTTCTTTTTTTTCGAATGTCTCCCTTAATCTGTATAAGCACCTTTATTTGTGTTTTAACTTATTTTAAACATTTATTGTTCAAAGCAAACCTGGTGCCCACCTGTTTAGTTAGAACAAAAAAAAATGGCTGAAATTACAGTTTTGATAATCGCTCAAAAAACGAAAATTTAACCAAATAATGGTAGAACATTATATTTTCCCACTATAGGTAACATTGATCGAATGTGTTTCTAACAATAATTTATTTTTCAATTTTTCACCAATTATGAAGTATCCTCGTGCTGGGCTCATGAACAGCCATTTTTCTGTTCTAACTGAACAGGTGGACACCAGGTTTGTTTTAAACAAAAAAAAAACGCTTGAAAATAAGTTAAAACACAAATAAACTTATCCAGGTTCGTAACATTTATCTGTTGCCAATTTATTTTCCCCCCTTTTTTCGTTCTGTTAGCTGTCGTTATTATTGCCCATGTGGGACATTCATAACGACAGCTAACAGAACGAAAATATGGGTAAAAAACAAACAAATAGGCAACAAATAAATGTTACTAGAGGCAAAATAAGTTACTCTTCTACCTACTAGGATAAGTTTATTTGTGTTTTAACTTATTTTAAAGCGTTTTTTAGTTCGATTTAAAAGGGTAGGGTGCGATCAGCCATGGGAATTTGTGGATAGAAAGGTTTTTATAATTGTTAAACGAAGGAGCATAGTCTTGTTACATTGAAGTTACCCATCCAGTGTTTGTCCCATTCTACTACAGACTGGAGTTCATTTTCTAACGATTCAGTCATTGCCTTGAAATGATATGTGGGTGTTTGATTTGTCTACATGTCAATAATTGAGCATGGTGTTTTCAGCAAATATATTCATATGTGACGCGATTGCATCAGAGAGGTCGTTTATGAAGATCAGGAATAATAAACGTCCAAGTCTTGATCCCTGGAGAATACCCGCATTAATCTGATACTGTTTGTATGTGTGGTCATCGAGAACAACCTACATCTACTTGTAAGCTAAAAAAAATATGATTATACAAAATATCCGTCCAATAATACCGTACAAATAAACTTTCCTTGGAAAACCCTTAGACCAGATTTTGTCAAAGGCCTTCTACATATAAAACACTACAGTTGTAACTTCACCTGCTTTATTCAGTGTATGGTATATGGATTAAAAAATGATCATTAGGAAGTCTGCCACAGAACTGAATTGCCTAAATCCATACTGTTAGTCAGAAAGAAGTTTAGCATTTTCAAGGTGTGCATAATCGCAAGATTGATTAATGACTCAAAGATTATAGTAAGGAGTGGGAGGAGACTGCTGGGGTGATAATCTTGCGGGTCAGTTCTCCAGTCAGAGTTTTTTAAAACTAGCACCACAGAGGCAATTTTTAAGCTCTCAGTAAGTAAGATTTTGCAAGGCATTTTTTGCAGCATTTGGAAAGTGCCGGGGCAAGCTCAGCCGAACATATTCGTTATTATTACAGTAGGGATAAAATTTGGTCCATATGCTTTGCAGGTGTCAAAGTTTTTTATGATATCCCGGACAGGCTTATTTCATGTCAAATCATCCAGGGCTTGAAACCCATGTCCTCAGATTTTGTTGTAACTTGCACTACAGATGGGCATCATAAAAACGAAGAAATCCTGAAAATTTGAGCATGCAACTCCAAGCGGTTTCCGATTTAGAGCATTTTCCGTGTCGCGTAAATCGCGCAAGATGTCATCCGGGCGACATTTTAATACTTACATTTTCTTGAATATTTTCAGTTTCGAACACAATGTGATGCTGAAAATTCACACATGTATGTTTTTTAACCCAAGGAACCCAAAAATGGCATCAGCTTGGCTCAGAAATGAAGCCTTCTATGAGATTTTATCAAATTTTGACATTTTTTTACATGTGCACCAATATGGGGCAAACAAATGATGTAGCTGATATGGTAAAGGGTTCTTTTCTTTTGGACATTCATTTAGACACTATGAAGTACCTCTGGACCTAAAATGGTAAATAATACTTTTTTTGTTCACTCACAGTGTCTATTCAAAGTTAGGTCTTTTTCCGAGGGTTCAGAAATACCCTATTGGGGGAAGCAACTAGTTTGGGTATGTGAGATCAAAATTTATATAAAATTCACATTGAAATAAGTTTTAGAAAGTAAAAGTTAAATAGTAAAAGGTAATACAGTCTCACAGTGATCAGATATTTATCATAAAAGCGGACTTCACAACAAAAACCAGCATACGACAACATTATCTACATACTGTTATTTTCTTTATGCCACTGAAATGCAGCAATCGTTTTTTCATACTCCTTATCAGTTATCTTGTATGTTCTTCCTGTATATGTTATTGGAGACAACACAAAGAATTTTCTTGATTGGAACAAACCATGTATCATCAATTTGCGACCAATTGAATGTCTTGCGTTGTCCATGAGGGTGCATGAACTTGACGGTTACATCACCTTCCTCTGCATTAATTTCATTCACAATGCCAATCCACCAGAAAGAATTATAAACACAGGTTACATATTGCATTGGTGAAATGTCAGAGATTTCAAGAATTGATGGCAAGTTAAAATCATGGTTGTCTGTATATGATTCATCCTCGCTGGTCAGCTTATGACCAATGTTCGATGTTGACAACAGGGCAAAATGGTGGCTGCTTCTGCTTCCTGGTACTGTTTCCCCTGGAAAATCTTGCCTCAAGAAACCTACTCACCTCCTCCATAGTTTCCATACTAATATCAAAGAACTTGATTGCAGACATCTCCAGGCAGACTTCTAGCATGGCTTTATAATCCAGGATTTGATTATTCAGAGGACGTTGCAGCGACCGTTTAGCCACATGTCGTTTTACTGAACCACCGATTCCATCACAAGGGGATTTTCCATGGCTTGTAGCAAAGAAAACCCACTCTGCATCAATCCGAAATTTATGAAGTTTTTATAATTTTTATATTGACCCCCACAGCCATCACTGAAGTAAGTCATTTTGTTAATATGGGGCAATAATGCACGAATGTAGTAAACTGTCGTTGTCTGGGTTTGATACACGAATGCAGTGTCGTGAGTGTTGTCATTAGAAATAAAACACAATGAAAGATGCTTCAGCGTTCCATCGGAATCTCGGTAGTAAAGCACTACAGTGGGCAGAGTGCAATATTCCTTGCTCCAATGAAAACTTTGGATTTCGTCTTGTATGAGAAATTGATAATTTTCTGCAAAGTCTACAAGGACAAGAACCTCATTCGAACAAAGATTCTCTTTTCTTTTAGTCAAGTATCTAGTTTGACATTTTGTTATATATGAGTGTCGTGTGAGATTGTCGATGATTGTCAATCAAGAAATCTTTGTATTCTTCATACGTTGTTGTACGAGTACTTAATGTGGCACGGTCAGTTTTGTCCCATCGACTAAAATGAAATTCATCATCTGGATCCACATCAACCAACTTTTCATCCAAGAACTTCTGCAATGCTTCTCTGCCAGGACATGCCTCACAACGGTACATCATGCATTCCTTGTTGGAAGACTCACAAACTAGTTTTGAGATCAAATCCTTGTAAATGACGTCCCAACCTATGGTGTCTACAAGAAGTTTCGCATTCTGATGTATGCTACACACAAACAGAATGGGTACCTTTAGATCCAGCTAATACACACCACTTTGGACGCAACTGAGAAAATTTGGAAAACCCCACCTTGACATTGAGATACTTCTGTTTAAAAGCAGCATACAATTCATGCAGGTTACATAGTATTAAAGGATTTTGTTTGTGAACACCCTTTGCAATACTAACATAGTCCTTTTTGCCTGGCATTTGACGGCTGTATTCATCATTTTCATACATGTGTATTACCAGTTCTGCTGTCTCTGGGGAGAGTATTTTCCCTTTTTTAGGGGCAAACTTTGAGAGAATACCACTCACTTTCTTCAGTTTCCTGGCAGTTCGAACAACGTACTCTGACACCTTGAAGAATTTGGAACAGTATTCACGAGACCACGAATCAGGAGCAAGTGTCATGATTTGGATTTGATCTGGAGTCGAGGCTTTCTTCAGTTTCTCCTTCATCAGATCATGTAATCTATCCAATTCTAATGCTTTCTCTTTGATTTCTTTTTCAATATGCACTGATTCTGACACAGTCAATTCTTCAGCATCGACTTTGTATACAGTCGACAGGTCGCTTTTGAGTGTTCCAATCACTTGTTCTAATTTCCTTTTGGCACTATGAACACGACTATGAGGAGCAACACCATGTAAAACGACAGGAGAAATGTCCATGGATTTCAGACTAATATTCAAGTTTTTTTGTGGGGATTTGCAAAAGGTCACAGGTGTAGTTTGCATCTATCCTGTCTATATCATCGATCAGTCTCACATATTTCATCATACACTGAGGACAAAGAATGTGTCCTGGTGTTACATTGTACCCTCTCACCTCCAGCTCTTTTGCCATCACCAACGATATCAGCTGTACACCTTTGACTTTACTTTTATGTTGTAACAATCCACCGCGGCACTTCTTTGAGGCCTTTGCTCTATGTTCAAACACATTTCCAAAATATTTTTTGTGATGAAAGCAGATGGTTGATAACTCACCTTTATGTTCCTTGAGCCCAGCTCTCCACAACAACGTCTCGACAACGTCTTTGTTCAAGTCTGACAGATTTTCAATTCCTTTGGAACAATCATAGTCTAATTTGTGACATTCCAAATTGAGTTCGACACCAACAGAGAAAGCTTCATCAGTCATCTTGTTTTCTTTTGTTTACTGTTGAATTGAAGACAAAACAATAAAATAGAATATATACAGATAATCAGGTAACTTAAGTTTGGTAGCAGGGGATGAGTAAGCAGTTAGTGAAGAGATTTATATACATTTTTCCAGTGAATTGAAAGGAAAATCAACATTTAAAATGTTCATAAATTTGTTCCTACCTAAAATTCTTCTATATTTTCTACAGCTAATTTCTTTGTATGCTTTCACCTCAAAGACTGGGCAATACTAGCAAGGGAGATTATTGTGTTGGGAGAGAGGGGATGAGGAGGTCATAAATGTTTAGTAGCAGGGGATGAGTAAGCAGTTAGTGAACAGATTTATATACATTTTTCCAGTGAATTGAAAAGAAAATCAACATTTAAAATATTCATAAATTTGTGCCTACCTCCAATTCTTCTATATTTTCTACAGCTAATTTCTTGGTATAAGAATCAAGTGCTGCCTAACTTTCTTGTCTGCATAATGGAATAAACAAATTGCATCAACCACTATTATATATTTTAATTAGGTATAGATAATATTTTTCATTTAAAATTATTTTAGGATTGTTGAGTACACTATGGTGAACTAATCCAGCTCCGTTGCATATGGGACACGTTTTACTGAAAAAATTAACCATCAACTAATGCAGACATAATAGGCAAAGAAAAACTTTGTTATACAAGAAATATGATCAATATTTAAGCAGCTATTGTGGTTCAGTAGCCAAAATTGGCATAATCATTGGATTCTGGTGACATTGGACCCAAGCGCCATTTTGCATGGGACATTTTGACGATGTTTCGCTCAGTCATTTTACAATGGATGGTGTTAACAGCCCGAAACTTTTTACCTTAGTAAAAACTGCTATGCAGTTATTAAATAAACACAAACAGTGCTAACTTCATCTATCTTATAAATCATAAGTAAAACCATTCAACATTTATTCTCAGTTAAAATTGATGAGAATAACCCATGTAGATAATGTTTTCGTGTGCTGGTTTTTGTTGTAAAGCCAGATTTTATTGTAAATATCTGATCACTGTGAGACTCTTTTAACTTTTACTTTCTAAAACTTATTTTAATATGAATTTTATATAAATTTTGATCTTGCATATCCAAACTAGTTGCTTCCCCCAATAGGATATTTCTGAACCCTCGGAAAAAGGCCTAACTTTGAATAGACACTGTGAGTGAACAAAAAAAGTATTATTTACCATTTCTGGTCCAGAGGTACTTCATAGTGTCTAAATGAATGTTCAAAAGAAAAAAAAACCGTTACCATATCAGCTACATCATTTTCTTGCCCCATATTGGTGTACATGTAATAAATTTCAAAATTGGATAAAATCTCATAGAAGGCTTCATTTCTGAGCAAAGCTGATGCCATTTTTGGATTCCCCGGGTTGAAGAACATACCTGTGTGAATTTTCAGTATCACATCATGTTCGAAACTGAAAATATTAAAGAAAATGTAATTATTAAAATGTCGTCCGGGCGACATCTTGCGCAGTTAACGCGACACGGAAAATGCTCTAAATTAGAAACCGCTTGGAGTTGCATGCTCAAATTTTCAGGATTTCTTAGTTTTTATGATGCCCATCTGTGGTGCAAGTTACAAAAAAAACTGAGGATATGGGTTTCAAAATCCACAATTTCTGGATGATTTGACATGGAATTACCCGACATGGGAAAGAGTGATGATCAAATAATACAATGTCGTTTCCATCTGTATTGGGAAATAATGGAGGAAGTTTTTTTGTGGAATCCACGATGGAGTTTAAGGCAAACTGCTGAACAAGCACTTCTTCTTTATACATTGCTGTGCAAGTAACATAATAGCACTTGGACAACGGGGATGTGTTTATTGCTTATTGTTCACCAGACTATTATAGAGTTTCCAAAACAAATCGTGAGTTCCTATTTTTTGTGATTCAATGTGTTTTCCTGTCATCTCAGTAGATCAAATTTCATCTACGCCTGGCTAGTACACTCCTACAGTGGTTTCTTGACGATTTGAATGTTTGTCTATTTGTACCTGACTAATGGCAATTGAAACGGTGAAATGATGATTGCTTATGACCAATACCAGCTGCACAGGCCGACATGAGCTATTGTGGAGAATGAGCCTAAATATAGAATTTATGTGCTAAGATCTGAGGAGAGTGCTGCATCTTCACTATCAGAGATGTCGTCGAGTATGGTACAGTCCTTGGTCGATGGAGAGCGGTAGAGGAATTGTAGGTAACTAAAGCATTATTTTAAGGTTACTCTAAAGATCTGTAGGCCTAGATTTATTGCTAAGATTCCATAGACTTTGCGGTAAAGTTAGAGAAATATTGGTTGTGAGTAAAGTAATTAGTGGTAGACCGGAAATAAAGGTCGCTTTGATTTAAGCTATTAAGTTAAAAGTTTGAAATAATTTTTTTTCTTGTTTTCCGCCTTTATTTTATGGCTGTTTACATATAATTGCCGAAAAATGTTTTGCATGAATCAGATTACAAGTTTTCAACTTTTATTTCATGAAAAGTGGACATTTTCCTTTTTCATTGAAACTACAGTGTTTGCAAGGTCTAAATACTAAAAATGTCAGAATTTTAGATGATAGTTTCATTTCATAGTAAAAGAAAAAAATTAAATATTAATTTTTAGCGTAATTTCTATGACGTTATTTATAACTGTAATAGACGTCAAAAAATGCTACCTCCACATTAACCGTGACTGAATTATCCTTTGAAAATAATAACTACTGCTTAAATTAACTAAGTAATTTATTACATGTTATTTTTTCATCATTTAGCTTTCCTGTTAAACTAGGTCTCATCAAAATAAATTCCCCATTAGATTTCTGCAGGACCGACCATCAGAGCTTATATCCATTCCTGTATGTATCTAAAAATGCGATCTCAGCATCACCAGGTTAGAGAAGAAGAATAATTTTGATAATGACTTTAGAGATAAGCATGACAGACCAACGGATGGACTGAACTTTTTATTGAGGTACCATGACCCCGACTTGACCTGCATGTCTTTATAGAAAAAAATTGGGGAAAATTATCTTTTGACAATAATAACTAATGTTTAAATGATGAGAATTTAGACATTTATTACATGTTATTTTCTTTTGCATCATAACATTTAGCCAAGCCCTGATATATCCTTTTCTAGAACACATACACAATTTATCTCCCTTAAAAATATTTGGCTATATGTCCTTAAAATGTTACATCGTTTGAATATGAGTGATCATAATCGTCTGCTGGGCTGGGAGTGGGTGATCATTTTCGTTTAACCTATATGGAAAACTGATCCCCACTCTAAAATCTAACATAATCGTTTACATTGATTTTTTATGGCTAAGATTTTCATTTTTTTACATGTAATCGCCGAAAAAAGAGAACTCATTTTTGAATGAATAAACATAGTGATAAAATACTAATATTTTATTATATTGACAATTGAAAGTTTTCTTTCTCTAATTTCTTAATACTATAAATTGTCCAAATTTTAGATAATATTTCATTTTATTTTAAAAGTAAAACTAAAATATAAATTTTTAGCCTCAATTTCTATAAACTTATTTATCACCGTAATTTTCAATGAAATATTTTGATGAATTTGTAGAGTTGTGATTTGTTGGTATTTATAAACATTTTCTACAAACTTTGGTTAATAATATTTTAGCTAAAATTTTTGTTATATCGTAAGAATAACAATAAGTAAATAAGTACCCCAAGACAGGAATTGAAAGGAATAGGAATTGTATTAAGAATACTTAATTACAATAAGTTGGTCGCCATTACCGGCTCTAAACAGACATACTAAGCGGTTCGCTAAGCAGTTGTTCTTGGTAAGGGAAAAGGTGTTGACTTTATAGTGACCTGACGAATCCATCCTGTCACTATGGATGAATCCGGATCATTCAACAACACTTTTATGATTTAATTTACTTTAAACACATCTGTTGTCACTTTTTTACATATACAGAAATGCTGTATTTATACTACTGCTGCAGCGAGTTTAGATTAATTACTTTGATGTAATGAATGTATTTTATAATTTAATTAACTTTGAAAACAATCAGTTGTTGCCTGCGTTTTTTCAAATATACAGAAATGCTGTAATAATACCACTACTACATTGAATTGTTAAAATGCTAATTCAGATTTTATTGTGACAGACTGATAGACGAACAGAATTTATTTAACTTTCTCACGTTAGTGTAAACGTTGTATGATGAGTATATACCTGTCACATTTATCCTTGAAATATAATTGTCTTCGTTTGTCTGTCATACTTGAGTTATAAATAGCATTTTCTTTGGTCTGTTATGCTTCATGTGTCTGACAGACTTACATTTAAAGTAGCATTTTAAGATGCGCCTACGGATCTTGATAATATTAACTTTTAAATAGCATTTTCATTGATTTGTCACATGCAAGTTTGAAATATTTTTACTGGAAATTACAGCATTTACAAAACTGTTAGTGCTCGACTTTTTTTATCTACACAGATGCATTACATGCCCTAACCTTCAACAAAAATAACACTTTTAAAATTATTAAAAAAGAGCAATTTGATTTGAGTGTCGAACACACATTATATTTTATTATTTCTATATGCAACAGTTTGGCATGTCACTTTTGTCACAACAGCACACATTCAGCACAAGATTATTACAATTTTCTTGTACTCTTCATTTTATTTTATGTCTACTGTCTCTTATTTTCTTATCCCAGCTGTTCCTCGAATCTTTCCCTTTTTACCTAATCTTGTGTTTTTCTTTGTTCTTTCCTCCTCTTTTCTCTTTTCTGTCTACAGATTTTATATTTTATGAAGGACATGTGTCTGGTTTCGGTGTCTGTGTGTGTTTCCCATGTTCTTTTGGTTTCCGCCTTTGTGTGCTTTCTGCATAGCAACGAATATGTTTAAAATGTCTATTTTCTAACCGTCTCTTAATATTGATATAGCATTTTAGAAGAGTTTAAATCGATTCATGGATGTGCATGAAATTCTTTTTCAGCAAAACAAGCTGACGGAAGAATAGTCATTCTAATATCGACTTGTAAACATGTCTAAAAATGCTACTTTAAAGTTCAGCGTAATAGAGCAAGGGATTGACAGAACTTCTCATTAAGATACATGGACAGATTACATCAATTCCACTTCATACTGGTAGAATTTCTTTAGTGAAAGCATCTAAAACATTGAGACATAATAGAGCGACAGACGTTAATGAGATTCTAATAAAGATACATGGAAAAATCTACAAATTCTTTTTTAAATTTAAAGAATAACCAAGCATGTTTATGGTTATATATAAAGTATTGATTTTTATGTAAATATGTACACTATTTATTTACTAGATTTTCTACATTTTAAAAAGTAAATATCAGTGTTTTTATTGAATTAAATACAGTATTGCTAGATAATGTTTAATTGTAATTTTTAAAATTAAAAATTAAATTGTAAATTAGCTGAATGTCTATAAACTATTACTGTTACACAGACAAGCCTCAAATCTTAAAAAAGAAGCAAAATATCAATGCAAAATATTGTTTTCTTCATATGACAATACTCATAAATTTGTCCCCCAACGAAAAACTAATGATGTTGTCATTCATTTAATCAAAAATGAAATACGTTGCTTCTCTTCTGTAGAAATTAGATAGGATCGATGTCCAACGTTTGTTAAATTTTTACCAAAAATAAAAAATACAAATGAACTCTAAAGCTTTCCTGAATTTATGACAGATTGTTGTATTTCATCTTTGTATGCCATTTGGTTTTACATTGATTTGTAAACTAAAATTTATGTTCAATGATGATCTTTAACTTACACTATTAATGTGAAAAAAAAGTAAAGTAAAGCCACATTTTATATTTTTTATCTAATAACATATTTTAATATAAACACATATTTTTTATTACATATTTGAAATCTAAAATCTCTATGGCATTAACTCTTTAACATCTTTAACATATTACTAGTGTAAAATCCAAATAACCTTTTAATGCTAGTTCATTGAAACATAAAACAAGGGCAACTAAAATAAAATCTTCGTTTTTTTTATTTACAGATTTAAACTTTCATAGCAACTGATGATTTTCCGGTTCGACAAATAATGAAGAAATATGTCATATCTGTTTTTTGCCTCAAGAAGTTATGTTAAAGAACAGTAAAATGAATTTCCATTTTAGACGGTGAATGCCAGTACATGTAAAAATCTACTTTTTCAGATAATGATAATCTAACATTAACATGGAAACACACATGAAAGACAAACCATATTCTTGTAAATTTTGTGGGTCTGCGTTTTCAAGGAATTTCAGTTTAAAAAATCACATGAACATACACACAGGAGAGAAACCATATTCTTGCCAAGTTTGTAGAGTGGCATTTGCAGAAAATTCAAGTTTAACAAAACACATGCGCATGCATACAGGTGAGAAACCATATTCTTGTCAATTTTGTGAGTCTTCATTTTCACAGAGAAGTAATCTAACAAAACACATGCGGATCCACACAAAAGAGAAACCATATTCCTGTCAAGTTTGTGGATCTGCATTTTTAGAAAACAGTAATCTTAAAAATCACATGCGAACACACACAGGAGAAAGACCATATTCTTGTCAAGTTTGTGGATCTGCCTTTTCACATAATTCTTCTCTAAAAGATCACATGCGAACACACACCGGAGAGAAACCATATTCTTGTCAAATTTGTGGATCTGCGTTTTCAAGGAATTTCAGTTTAAAAAAACATATGAACACACACAGGAGAAAGAGTTTGAATGTTGAAGAGACAACATCCTAGAGTGTCTTAGCTGTTTCTGTACAGGAGTTTTTCAGAGCCAAACTGACATGAAGATGCTTCAACCTATAAGTAATTCCTCAGTAAATATTCAAAATGACATACAACAGTCCAAATACGATATCCTTGGAATGACAACACACTGGCTCATATGAGAAATGGTGCACTTTCTCACTGCTATTTGTACAAGTATGAACACGGCTGGATACTACACAAGATTAGATAAATACTGTTCCTGGAATCAAGAAAAAACAAGCACAGACCACAAGATAAAAACTATAGCATTGCAAGGAGGAAAATCAATATATTGCAACTGAACTGAACTAACTTCATATCTAATAACAGAATCCATTTCAATAGCTCAAAAGTGAAAAAACTTTCATTTGATGAAGAACACATTATTATAGCCTGACAATATCAGGGCCTACTCACAAATAAAAAAAAATAGCTGGTGTACTATTAATAACTAATGCAAGGTCTGCCATTGAATGTCCGAGATACCTAATATTTGGATGCAAGATCCAAATGACAGATGGCCACTTCAAATTTTGCCACAATGAAGTATGTAGATATCTTCACTGCGCGGAAATTCAACTGAACCGATCGGAGAATATCTGAGGGTATGAATATTCACCCGTCGAATCAAACGAAAGTCAGTGTGTTCTATAGCAATGACATGCAGATAGGCATACACAAAATGATCACACCAAACATTGTCATACGAAATACACAGAAAGAACTGCGTCCATTATTGATGTAATAGTCCTTAATCAATTGTCTGAGCAGGAAAAATCAGAAAATACCAAGACCTTAAGAATTAATTGAAAACAATGTGTTCTCAAAAGTTATAAACATTATATTTATTGGGGTAGGAACAACTTGTCTAATAAAACATAAATAGAGACATTCATTGAAAGAAAAAAAACTGTAATGACACACTGGTAGCAGATTGAAAAGGGGAATCATCCATATTTTATAGAACTCATTTATATAAAGGTTACTCATAAAAAAATCAAGCGTTAGTTCCAGGCGGTGACCATTGATCCTTTAAAATTCTCTGTACTAAAATAAAAAAAGAGACAACCCTAACCCAGATAGCATATTCTTGTCAAGTTTTATTATCACATTTTCTACAGAGTTTAAATGTGAAAACTTATGTTAATACACGCAGGATAGCTTTTTTGAAGTGCCTACAACCTTAGCAAGGGCCACCGACGAAACCCAAACAGAGGAGTCAACTTTATGTTGATATCAACCTGTATGCCAGCTTGTACACTGATTTAAGTAAACTCTAGCTGTTGTACATATTTTACCAGTTACTCACATGCGCTGTCTATGATTCACACTAACAAATATATAGACATGCACATCTTCAACCCTCATGTTTGCTTATTCACAGAACATTTTCCTACCGAAAACGCGAGTTCTATAAACTTTACCAAATGAACATTTCTTCACTAAAACTGACTTGTGTATGCATGTAAACTTATAGTTACATAAATGTTTTGTTATTTAATAATGTTTTCCTTGTTTTTTTTTATTCACAAAACTCTGTTCATGTTAAGTTAACACTTGCTAACTGGTGACCCTAATATTCCTCAATCTTTATTCCATCATTTTATCTTATTCACAAAATCCTTTTCATGTTTATAAACCAGCACTTCACCATACTGGGACCTCCAACATTCTGTAGCACTTGTCCTGGACAAATGTATCAAATGCTCCTTCAGAGCTAGGAGGAAGATCTATGTGGAAAACGTACAGTTTGATAAAGAGGCTGACATCAAAGACTTAAAAGTGCAGGAACAATAGAAATACACTGGCATTGAATAAATGATTCAAATAGACATGCTAAGACGAGAGAAAAAATTGGCCCAGAATTTGTATGCTGTGTAAGAAAAATCTTACAAACAAAAAGAATAACTTCCATTAAAAAGACTTGCCATGCCAATGAGAACATTCAGCTTTGGCATTGTAGACTAGACACAAAAGGGCATTAACATATCAAACACAAAAACAAGAAATCAGTGTCTAGCAAGGGTGTATCTGAGTAGGAGGTATTGCTCTCTCAGAAATAATCTACTAACAGATTATATCATATGTATCTCGTAAAGAAGCCAAGTGTTACCCTAATGAAGGAACCCCTTTGATTTCTGAGAATTTTATAAAATTTAAAAAAATAGATCCAAATACTATACATAATAGAAACTATATTCTTGTCTATGTTGAACCTACATTTTTTCTAAAATTTTATAATCAGCAGATGAATCTCTTGTAGAATCTGTTCCAATGTGAAAATTCACATGAAAGTCCTGCTGGGGGCTACTATACAATGCAACACAATGTAGTGAATTCATCTCAACTGAACCATCTGTGAAAAAATAAACATTTCGTGTAGAAAGAAGTCCTGGAAACATATGCCAGAAATAACTTGGAAATAATCCATACATCATGCACTATGACTATGAAAACCCAACAGTTCCATACTTATAAAACGGAGTTGTTACACCTGCCACAGTGATATGAGACAAGAGAGAGAAAGTGCAAGTCACTGTCCCTCATGATGCTGAGCTACATAGAACTGCGAGGGAGAAAGGAACTAAATATCATGACAAGATGTAAAATAACCTGTAACCTTACGAAGATTTCAATTATTTCATTAATTATGGGAGAAAAGGAACTTAAAACACTACCTGTCGAATATACTTGGGTAGCAAGTCTAAAAGAAATCCAAACAATTGCAATCCGAAAAAAATCTCAGTTGCAGTCTCTGATATAGAAGGTGAATGTCTGGCATGAGAAAAGGCTCAAACATCAGAAAAACAAGAAAAATATCTATATAAAAGCGAGTAAATCATATTCATACTCTAATGATCAATGAGATACCAAAAGTCACTTCGGGAAGTTAAAGTATTTTAGGAAATATTTTTCAAAACAAGATGACTACATTATCAAATGAAGAAAACACTTTGTTTAGATCCACAACCCTTTCTCCACCAATGTTACAACATTAGCATTGACCTGAATACACCAAATGATATATTATGTAGCCTTGCAGGTGTATATAACTGGAATCTTAAACGGATTATCCAGTTCATGCAGATATTTAAAGTTGAAGAAAAATGTATAACACTGTCAAGAGAAATAACTTCTAGGGCAACTATGCTTGTCGATATTATTGCAACTGAAAGAACAAGGTAAACACACTTTTCTATTTTTACAGTGTAAAACTGCAAGAATTTGATTTAATAGAAACAAGTATTTCCTATCTCCAATCTCAATTAATTTCTTAGGCGATTATATATTACATATTATCATCAAAATAATATATCACATGATTATCAAATCAATATATCACATGATTATCAAAACAATATACCACTTATCATCATCGAAACAATATATCACATATGGGGATCAAAACAATATACCACATAAGATTATCAAAACAATATATCACATATGATTATCAAAATAGTATATCACATGATTATCAAAACAATATATCACATATGATTATCGAAACAATATATCATGATTATGAAAATAATATATCACATATGATTATCAAAATGATATATCACATATGATTATTAAAACCATATACCACATATGATTATTAAAACAATATATCACATATGATTATCAAAATAATATATCATATATGATTATCAAAAACCAGCAAGCTTCGTTAGGTTAGAGTTCTATATTAGAACTTTTATCAATAATAAGCATCTTTATATGTTATATCATAAGAATAACAATAAGTAAATAAGAAACCCAAGACAGGAAATGAAAGGAATAGGAATGTTATTAAGAATACTTAATAACAATAATTTGGTCGCGATTACCGGCTCTAACCAGACGTGCTAAGCTGTTTGCTAAACAGTTCAACTAGGTAAGGAAAAGGGTATCGATTTCATAGTGACCTGATGAATCCATATTGTCACCATTGGATAATCCGGGTCAATCCACAGCACATCCACTTAAGATTTTTTTTCTGGAAATATATCTTTTTCCTCTATGGGTCACTCTTAGACGTTCGGTTGAATTTCTCTTTCTTTTCGTCGAACGTCTTACTTCAGTAGCAGGAGTAGTAGTAAGGTTTGCAGCAATCAGTACATCAAATACATCGTAAAGTACTTCCATGGGTTCCTCATGTGAGTTTTTTTCCACGTATCTGCATCTCAACTGATTTATATGATGCTTGTTTTTCCACTTCAGACTTCAAACCATGTATGTCAGGCGTTTGATTCTCCTGATGACCATCTGCGTTTTTAAAATGTTTTTTCTTCGCTGGCAACAATTTGTAAAAAATGTTTTAATTTTTCTTGCAAACATCATATCCACCGGTGACATGTTTGCTGCAATGTTTCTGTTCAATGTGACCCTGTAAAAAATGACGACTTTTCGCCAAAAAACATTTGTCAGAATTTCGCTCAATGCCCTTGGTAGAATATGGTGGCAGTACCTATCATGGCACACTGGGTTCAATTTTTAAGAAGTAAGCGAACCTTTATTTCTCGCGACCATTCTGAACACTCTTCCTTAAAAATGTCGGCAAACCTCCGAAAGTAGGCAGAAAAAAATAGAACCATTTTCTGGCTCATACGTGAATTCTCTAATCGAATTCGCAACCGTATCTGTTGAAAAGTATTGTTTCTTGTGTTTGCTGAATAATTAATTCCAACATTTTTTCAAACCTTTTGTCATTTCTTTGGTGTAATTTTAAAAGTTGGGACATAGTTTGCTGCAATTTCTCAGTTTCCCCCCAAAATATTTTGTTTTGTTTTCCTCAGACAACAGTTGTTTAAAATACGCTGTAGGCTTTTATAAAAGGAAAAAAATATACATATACTCCAAATACAATGAAAACAAAAATATATTTTCTTCTCAAATCCTTTAAAAAAAGTCACTGTCAAATTGTAAAAACAATTTTGTTGGAAATTTCCTGAGTAAAATTTCCTTGTGTCTTTGTAATGATTTCATCGAGGGTTTTAAATCCACTGTTCACATTTTTTTGTTTTACGTGTCCTGATTGAAGATCGTCAATTTGTTATGTGTTAAAAAACAGGAGTTTAAATCGTAATATAGCGTCACCAATTTGTTAAATCGTAAGAATAACAATAATTAAACAAAAAAAAACAGGACATGAATTGAAAGGAATAGGAATTGTATTAAGAATACTTAATTACAATAAGTTGGTCGAAATTACCGGCTCTAGGCAGACGTGCTAACCTTTTCGCTAAGCAGTTCTCCTGGGTAAGCGAAAAGGTGTCGACTTCATAGTGACCTGACGAATCCACCCTGTCACAATGGCTGAATCCGGATCCGTCCAACACATAATAATATATTTTTCTATTTACTTTCGGTATAACTAGTAAATATGATTATCTCAATCATTTTTTGTAATATTTTTTTCATTTTTATTTCTTGTTGCTTAATAACAACTCTTTTTTCCTACTTTGATGAATTAATAATGTGAATTTATCCTGTATATATTCATGGTGTAACAAGTTATTTAATATTTGCAATCGTTATTTACCTTAGGTTACATCAGAATATCATGCATTTTCACATGGAATCTTTATAAGAATATATGTTTTTCCTATTTACTTCCGACATAGCTAATAAGATATGTATCTTCTTAGGGAGTATTTATAACTGCCATAATATTATCAAAGTAAAAATATTTGTTAATATCACTTTTTTCAATTTTGCATTAAAGCTAATCTATTCTACTGAAAACTACAGAAGCAGCTTTATATTCATTTATGTTTCTCTCAGGATGAAGCAGACGAATATTACTATTGATAACACTCAATATTTCAGGTTTCAATACATTAGTGCATTCATAATATATAAACATTGACTGTGGAAAGGACGTGTTTGCAGTATTTTGTTTAACATAGTTCACCTCAAACAAGGCAGACCGCTACTGTAGACATAAGGGGCTACTGAAAAAAAGGGAGAGAAATTTTTTTTTTTGGGGGGGGGGGGGGTCAACCTAAATTGGGAGCTGTGCAGCGAGATATCTGTTTATATTAGTTTTAAATGTATGCATTTCAGTACCGTCAGGAAACCAGGGAGCAGGGAGGGAGTTCCAGAGTCCAGCAGCACAGGGAAAGAAGCTTTTGGAGTAGAAAGCTCTTCGGCATCTGGGGACCTCCACAGTGAATGGATGAGATTTGGCAGATAGTCGGGTTGGTCTAGTGAATTTACGTCGTTGGGGCACCAGAGCAGCAAGTTCATCAGAGCACAATCCATTGAAGTACTTGTAAAGCAGGCACAAGGAAGCAAACTTGCGGTGGTGGGACAGGGACTGGAGCTTGGTGGATAGTGAAGGACCTATTAAGTTGGCGACTCTTTTTTGGACCTTGTCTAAGAGGGAGAGAGTAGTGGATGATGCACCAGCCAATATGTGGCAATACGTCTCCATGCATGGGCGGATGGTGGCTTTGTAGAGATATAGGATAATGTCAGGTGTGAGAAGTTTACTAGCACGGTAGAGGGAGTCCACTTTCTTTGCAGCAGTCTTCGCAATGTCTTCAATGTATTTGTTCCAATTCATGTTATCTGTGAAAGTTAGGCCGAGGAGTGTGAATGGGGAACTCTCAGGCAGGGTGTTATTAGCCATGACAATCGGTGGTTGAAGAGATTTCTTGTAGTAATTGAAGGAAAGTTGTTTTGTCTTTGCGGCATTAAAAGTTACCATCCATTTTTTACCCAACTCATCTACAATTATGTTCAATTGATAAAATACACTTGTGAATACTTTTGTTAATATTAAACATTCAGTTGAAAGACATCGTTCGTTTATGATAAACATTCAAATCTATTTACGTACGCACGAAGTGTGGAGTGAGTAAGCTTTATATTACTTGGAAGTGAGGAAACAAAGGACTTAAAAGGTTGTGTCATATTTAAGAATGAGTTCATGTACAGAGATGTCGCCATGTTTAGTAGTTAAGTCACGGCGATGTACGTTTGTGTGTAAAAAAGAAAGTGTGGTAATGTTATGAGTGATAAGGATATGCTCAGCAAGTTGGCCGTTTCTAAAAGATAAGCACGTATGCGCTTTTTGTACATGTTTTAGTGGCAGGGGATCGGCTCACGCCGATAGTTTCCATTAGCTAAGTCTGATATAGACAACAATCAGTACCAATCATTTTAGTTAGCAAATTCCTAATATTTATATATATATATATATATATATATATATATAATAAAAATTCAATAATAACAATTTTACATTTGACAACATATTTATGTTAGATGTAAATATATAACCGCATTCAACACCTCCTTTGTTGCACTAGTATTTTAACTGTAAAATTAAATAATTGTTTATAACTGCCAAATTTAAACAGCTTATATCTGGAACCTACGGCATTTTCATAGGATGTCTCTAAGGCTTGTCAAATCGAAGCCGGCCAGGACGTTCACCCATAATATGGAAATAGAGAAATGCTCATAGAGCCAAATCAATCCACGATGGTCTTCGGTGTGGCGTGTTATTTATTATCTTGTGAAAAAGACATCATCAAATCTTTGAATTGTTATTTATCAATTCCTAAGATCATACTTTCCATACCTTGGTATTTAAGTGTCACAAACATTTTGAAAGAATCGTGTAATTGTTTCAAAATAATAGTTAATTCAATATTTTTATAAATTATTTCAGTAATAATTCTCATTAATTTCAAATAATGCTTTGGAACGTGTTGCTATGTAAATAATGATGAAAATAATAATGAAAACAATTATGGAAACAATAATTAAAACAATAATTAAAACAATAATGAAAACAATAATGAAAACAATAATTAAAACAATAATCAAAACAATAATCAAAACAATAATGAAAATAATAATGAAAACAATAATGAAAATAATAATGAAAACAATGATGAAAACAATAATAAAAACAATAATGAAAATAATAATGAAAACAATAATGAAAATAATAATGAAAACAATAATGAAAACAATAATAAAAACAATAATAAAAACTATAATGAAAACAATAATGAAAACAATAATGAAAATAATAATAGAAAAAAATAAAGAAAACAACAATTAAAACTATAATGAAAACAATAAAGAAAATAATAATGAAAACAATAATGAAAACAATAATGAAAATAATAATGAAAACAATAAAGAAAACAATAATTAAAACTATAATGAAAACAATAAAGAAAATAATAATGAAAACAATAATGAAAACAATAATGAAAATAATAATGAAAACAATGATGAAAACAATAATGAAAACTATAATGAAAACTATAATGAAAACAATAATTAAAACAATAATGAAAACAATAATGAAAACAATGATGAAAACAATAATGAAAACAATAATTAAAACAATGATGAAAACAATAATGAAAACAATAAAGAAAATAATAATGAAAACAATAATGAAAACTATAATGAAAATAATAATGAAAACAATAATGAAAACAATAAAGAAAATAATAATGAAAACAATAATGAAAACTATGATGAAAACAATAATGAAAACAATAATGAAAATAATAATGAAAACAATAATGAAAACAATAAAGAAAATAATAATGAAAACAATAATGAAAACTATAATGAAAATAATAATGAAAACAATAATGAAAACAATAAAGAAAATAATAATGAAAACAATAATGAAAACTATGATGAAAACAATAATGAAAACAATAATGAAAATAATAATGAAAACAATAATGAAAACAATAAAGAAAATAATAATGAAAACAATAATGAAAACTATAATGAAAATAATAATGAAAACAATAATGAAAACTATGATGAAAACAATAATGAAAACAATAATGAAAACTATAATGAAAACAATGATACAGTAACTAGTTTTAGTTTTCCACATAATCAAAATGAGCGAACATGATGAAGCAGACCAGTTGGCAAAAAAGTAGAATTTATCAGTTTTTTTAAATGATTGCAGAATATTGATCAACAGGATTTATTGTCAGTATTAACACCCCTAAAGTCCAACACTTTCTCGTCGTAGTAGAGGTGATGGCAACGTGGTAATATCAAAGCTTCACGGATGACAGGGCTCTTAAAAAATCCAGGATCCGTCGTTCCTCTCGTCGACATTGCCTGCGTATGACAAGCAAAGGCGCGCCAAGTGTGGAACGACAAATTAATTGAGTAAAAGTGGCAACGTTGATTTTCCACTACTTCTTTGTATGTTCTAGACAAAACCTTTCCTGACTTCGCATACAAACGTCAAACCTTGTTGCTTAGTGTCTTAGGTAAAACTTGCAATCATGCAAGTTAACGAATTGCTGCGATCAACGAAGCAGACTTGATTCAGACCAGACAATCCGGAGACACGAGTAACGTGAGCCCAATGTAAAACCACAACTAATTTAACAACAACAGCAACAAAACAGGTTTCCTGTATTAAATGTAAATTTCAGTGGCTAATCTAGTCTATGGATTACTAGTTTACTGTAAGCGCTCAAAGGTTTTTGATAAAACAATTTGAAAATTATAAATTTAAACGCTAGATTACTCACAAACTATCAATCTATACGCAGAATTGAACATGTATAGCCTGCCATGAATTGAAAACTTATCTACTCAGATACATCGTTTTGTCTACATTTGATATCAAATGATTCTACTGCCAGGTGCCGCTTAAAGAATAAGATAAACGATGCACGACTGAAAGTTTTCTCATTGAGGTTGGGTAGGGGTAGAATTTCATTGTGAATAAAAAAGTAGCACTGCCTAGTTTCATAGTGCTATAGACACTATAGTAAAGAGAAAGAGCCTACGCAGTGTTTCCCTTCGATGATATCACAATTTCATGACGTCGCAGACAAGACATAACGGTACAAACGTTACAAAGTGCCTATTTATTGTCTCCTCGCGAGTACAGAGTTAAACACAGGGTCAGCTTTTTAATATGGGGAGAAATCAAGCTTCCTTAAAAAGGTTAATTCTATGTTAGAGCACAATTACAATTTTCCTCATTCTATAAAAAGTTCTCCTTCATTGGCTGAGTACAGAAATGTTGAAGTATAGAATCCAAACAGATACTACAATTTAAGCTGAGCGTAGATATTTCCACCATTTTCCAGTGGTCAATGACGATAACTCATATTTTCACGATTTCGGGGGTTGGGGTCACCATTGTTTACAAAAATGTCAAAATGTACGTTAGGGACCTCCAATCGCAGCCACAGAATCGCTGACGTCACCGGTTTCTGCTTTCTTTAAGAAATTCATACATTCGCGTTCCATGTAGCGTTTTTTAAAATCTCCCTAAAATAAAGTTATACTTATAGGAAGTTGTTTTAAAGTAAAATAGTTTATTTAAAGATTAAATTATCTATTTGGGAAAGAAACCCTTCTTTATCTTGCGATACAAGTACGAAATTTTCTTTTTCTACGGCTGGATGTCTTGTTTACACAAAAAATAGCATTATCATGAGCGACATTGCGAGATGTTATGTACCTATGGATGTCCAAAAGTGATAGAATTAATTACTTTCATTATTTTGTAGACAAAATTAACGGGTTTTTTTTACATTTTCTTTGAGTTGCACATTTTTTAGACAGATTATTACTTTTTTTTTATTGCAATTGCCTAAATAACTTACCTGCTTAAACTAGTATGTACTTTTGTTTAAGGAAAGAATATTAAAATGGATAATTTTAGGATTTTATTTTTACAAATACTATATTTATTAAGGTACTGATATCGATCCTGAACCAGTTTTCGTGAGGTTCGACTCGGAAGTGTTCGGCTGTCCTACGCAAACGCCCGAGTGTTGACGAGCCGAATGGTACCGGACGACAATTTTGATACATAAATATAAATGTCAGCCATCTCTCTTTTTCTCGCCGAAACGGAAGAGTGGATACGGCATCTTTGGAACCAAAAAACAACCCTTTAAAATAAGTTAAAAACAAATAAACTTATCCAGGTAGGTAGTTGAGTAACTCAAGTTTGCTCTCTGGTAACATTTATTTGTTGCACATTTATTTGTTAAGTCCGCTCTCGTTCTGTTGACAATAGTATAAGATTCCCCAGTCACGTTTAATTTTAAAATACTACTGCAAGTAACGATTTGATCTATTTTGTTTTGTTAGCATTTGACTTAAATTTGGGTTAAATTTTATATAATCAAAATTAAACTGAAAATGAAAATGGAGAAAGTATTGTGGTTTGTTAATGATTAAAAATATTCATCCATTGAATAATAAAAATTCAAAGTAAAAATAAGTTTTTATTTCGAAATTTCGAAAGAAAATTCTGAATGGATAAACATTTTAATTTGAAAAAAGAAAAATGATAAAAAGTATTATAAATATATAATAATAATAAAATAATAATAATAATAAATATAATTAATACTTACTTTTGTCAACGTTTTTTTTTAGAATGAGCTTAGCTCTACAAATTAATTAGCGTGCGTCAATTTCACTCTAAAAATGAACCGCGTTAATTACGGCTAGTATTGCGTTCCATAGTTGCGGCGAAAAGGCTTTCTTACTTCTAGCAAATGAAGGACTTTTTTCCAAGTAGATATGAGGTCGACGTATACAAAGTTGTATACGACCTCAGGTCCTATACAACTTTGGTCTTTTACGATTCCTAATACTTCGGGCTATATTATATTAAAATATTTTGAAAAATTTAGAACACATATTTTCAAAAATGTTTAAAAATGAAATTGACTAACCGATAAACTCGATCAAATGAATAAATGTCTCTGAAAATAAAAATTATTTCGTAAAACTTTTTTTTTTTTGGCATTTCAATAAATCACAGTATATTTTATTGAGAAAAGGTAAAAAAAAATTCAAAACATAATAATATTGCTTTTATTTCCACTTTTTATTTGTGCATTCGCGGACCAGTTTACTAAAATATGTGGACGTAAAATTTAATAAAATTAATCCAATGTGTTTTTTAAAAGACTTTAGTTTTATATGAGAAAAAAAACCGCCCGACCTGAACATATTTCGTTCAATATTTCATAATAGCGCGCAGAAATGCTTATACATAAGAACGTTATTTTATCACGTAAAAAAAGTAAACAACATTTTAACTTCACATTTTCATGAGTTTCGTATGCTGGAAAAAATTCTAAAAAATCATCAGCAGTTTATTTTATGTATCCTCTTTTGAATGGTAAAAATGTTTTGTTGATAATCTTAATCTAAATTAAAGTTACATCGTGTTACATATAGGGGGGGGGGATAAATAGTTCACAACCAATGGGAGGTCCCTAATGTACGTAAAATCATTTTTTTCTTTTTCTTATAATTTAATAACTACTGGAGGAATTTGCGTAATTTTTTCTGCACAATCTTATTTTCAGCTAACACGTAAGTACATAATAAAGCTTATACATTCTTTAAATATTTCAATGTCAGGATTGATATGCAAAATCACCTTTATTTATTTCAATTTTGGACTATTTTAATGGTGGTACTGTCTTGGCCTTCGGGCTTGATTCCACCGGTCTGTGGGTTTGTCCTGTGCAGTTCTAGGAGGTCCACCCTCCCAGGCTTTGCCTTCTCACCCTTTGAGACGGGGTTAGTTTATTGCTAATCGCCTGAGGCGCCCCTACCGGGGAATGCCGACGGGGCTGCCCAGCAACTTTTTGAAGGTAATAGGTGCGCTTCCCATGGAGTGCTGACTTATCAAATCCCACTTTCCGACCTTGTGTCACATCTTACCGCTGTGGGAGGTAGATAAATACCTTGTCGTTTCTGGCACGAAAAGACGAACAATTAATCTTTTTTCTATTTTCCGACCTCCCAAATGAGTAAGTAAACCGAAATAAATTGTTTTGAACTAATTTCAAAAATGTGTATTCTTTAAAATAATTAAAGTACAATTGAAATTAGTCCCAAGTAATTATTTGGGTTTACTTACTCATTTGTGAGGTAAAAAAATAGAAGATGATTCATTAAGGTCAGAGTTTTCTGACATTTTGAGCAGGAAACGATAAAATTGCCAGAAAAAGTATATATTCATTTAAAAATAGATGAAGACATTAGCTGAATCCTGTCCTTCTAAAAAATAGAGATTCTACCTTTTTGATGCGATTACGTGAGAAAACTTATGAAAATGCATTATATTAGAATATAGAGTGAAGGGTCAGTTTTGCATATAAATATAACATATAATTGTTATACATTTCCGGAAAGTGCTTGAGCAAATAACGTTTATGGGTTTATGACACGAAATTCTCTTGGGGTAAAAATAAATTGTGTGTTTCGAAGCGGAGCTTAAAAAAACAATATTTCCTTAACTCTACCACTAACTCTTAGTCCGGGTTACAACCACACATTCGAAAAATAGCCTAAACCCTAAGTTCGAATGGTAATAGCTCCAAAATAATCCCTTAACCCTACCACTAACTCTTAGTTTTCGTAAAAACTCATTTAATCAAACAACTAACTTAAATCCTGATGTGTGAAAACAATAGAATAACTTTTAAATATTTATGTTTAAATATGGGGTGGTCTTAGCCATCTATTTAAAACTATAGGGGAGAGATCCTAGGCCTACACGTCCCAAATGAACCGAATTTCCCGTTTTATTATTAACATATTTAATTTATTTAAAGCTGTTAAGTAATAAACATGTAAATAATACTTTAGATAGAGGAATGATTATGGAATTGATCGATTGAGTTTGAAACGCTGTAAGAAGAGAAAAGCAAAACAAAAAAAATGTGAATATAAAAAAAACGCAGAGATAGGGGAGAGTAAGGCATTTACAGCGTATCGAACTGTCTTATTCTTTCTCTCTGACTTTCTTAGCGTCACTAGGCATGTGCGAGAGAGGAGGGGAATATATGTTGTAGTTAGTTGTTTTTTTGCTTTCCTGAATCGCAAGCACGCTTAGCTTAAGAGAACAGTAGCAGGTGGGTGAGAAGACGAGAGTATAATGTGAAAAAAAGAGAAAGGGGGAAAAAATTAAAAGAAGCAAGACGATTATTAAGGGTAAAATATTTTTTAAAGCGTGAGATTTGGACATTCAAATAAGTTCATGAAGCGCAATGTAATGAATAAAGATGCGGAGAAAAAGGAATGATAAGTCGGTTTCATATTATGTCCGGTCGGAAAAAAAATGTTACACGCCTGTATGAATTATTTATTGTAATTGAATGTGGTGAGGTTTAACCAGATATGTAAACAGATTGAACTTTGATTTGTGAACTTTTGACCAACGTTAATATATATTAATGTTACATGCAATGTTCGAGCCCAATAAAAAGATACACATTATGTTTCTCATATTCTAATTTGCATTTTTTCTGGTGTATTTATCATTTAATTGCTTATTATAATCATATCGATCGGTTCGTTTTGCTCTCGTCTATTACCTCATTTTATGTAGACATCAGTGTAGAATTCTGGAAACATAGCCTGAGAAAAAACGAATTACGGTAAAACTATAAATGTTAATTTGTGTCCGGTATTACCAACTTTCACAAATATAAAATAAGTTGGTATTAAAGTAGGTATACATTTACTTAAGCTTTGATAGTATATATTTATTAAATTGTTTTTTTTTTAATGAGCGTTTATTATGAGACGTAACCAATTCTTTTAGGTAAAATGTCAATACAGATTTACACCTGGAAATACTTTTTAATTACCACCAGAATCGAAAACAATCGTATTAGTAATATTTATATAACCGTTTTTTTTTATCCCGAAACACTCATATAAATTTAGCTTATTTTCATCTTGTCTCTAACCTTGCTCTTACTGATAAGCCAACATTTTAATATGTATGGGATTCAATTGGATGAGCCATCGGTATTATTAGAGCCGTATAATTCTATGCTAATTTACCCAAAAAATTATATCTTATTAGGTGATTAAATGTTAACAGCCTGAAAAAGTTGTCGGTAAAAATAAATAAAACAAAAATGATTATTTTAGATTTCAATTCGCATATAAATTTATTTCTGAACGTGATAGATGTTAATATTCTTTTTAATATTGTTAATTTATTATTTTATATTTTTAGTGATGAATTCTGAGTGTGCACATTTTTTTTTGCTTAAAAAATTAATTGCATATTTTATGCTAATTTTAGATTTATATGACAATTATTTTTACGTTCGTATAACACTCATCGTTTCTGTCTTTTTGATGAATTATTTTTTAATAGTTTATTCGTATTATCACCCGAATTAGAGTGAAGAAATGGCATGTGTTTCTTTTTATATTAAATTTTTGTTTTGTTTAAATCTATTTCAAAATCAAATTTTAGACAATAATGTTTTCATACAATTAACAAAGAAACCGATTAGTTCACGTTTATATCAGTTTATTTTTCATTAAATAATTTTCTGGCAATAATACCGATATTTGTAAGCGATAGAAACGTAGTAATTAAATACATGGTTATTTTTGTCAGAATCTACTTTTGGGGGATGGGGCATATCTTTTAAGACTACAAGTTGGACAACCCTTTTATTTTATGGTATATATATATATATATATATATATATATATATGTGTGTGTGAAAAAAATGACAAACAGAAAACAGGTTAAAATGCAGGAGAAAAACAAAAACAAGAGATTTCACCGGTTTCGTTCTTGTTGGCGAACGTCTTCAGGAAAGTGAAGATTTGGAAATAATTTTATATATATATATATATATATATATATATATATAATTTAATTAGGGTGGGACGTAATGGATGAAAATTTCAGATTCATGCGAGTAGTATTTTTGTGTTCATTTATACATAACTAACACTAAACAATCACACATTTTGAAAATTTTGCAATATTCAGAAGGTGCAGGCCAAAAATAGCCGTTAGGGCTCCACGGGACTCAAAATCCATAATTTTTCGGTGAAAAAGTGGTTTCATGCGACATTGCAGGTCCTAAAACATCCTCAAAAGCGATGAATGGATATAGATGGTTAAATCTGATATAGTACTTTAATTTAGGACCATTTTCAGGCTGTGAAAGGGTTTTCATGAATGTAAAATAGCCAAAAACTAGAAACAAAAACTAGTGAAAAATAACTTACAAAGGCACGTGCGAACACATACAAGCGAGAAACCATTTTCTTGTAAATTTTGTAAATCTTCATTTTCAGATCAATCATATCTAAAAGTTCATACACGGATACATACAGGAGAGAACCCGTATTCTTGTCAAGTTTGTGGCGCTGCATTTGCAGATAATTCTTCTCTAAAATATCACATGCAAACACACAAGAGAGAAACCATTTTCTTAAGTTTGTGGGACATCATTTTCAGGCAGTTCTAATTTAATAAGGCACATGTGCATGCAACACTAAATTAGAAACTGTTGGGTTTTTGAACTGCATTTTCAAGGAGTTTCCATTTAAAGAAACACATGCATATGGGCACTGTAACATACTAAAGAGAACTGTGGAACGCAAGAAAGAAGAGATCATCAGCATAATCATATTCGGTTTTTAATCTAACACTTGTTTTTATGTATTGTTAAGTCCATTGATATTACTTCTACTTTTTTACATAAGCCTTCCAATTTGAACTAAACATTCGATCTCAGCTGTTCCAAATCTACTAACCCAATAACTTTCTTTTTTTCTTTCAACAAAGCCATATTTTTTCAGATATGCATTTTCATATACTGTTTAGATTTTACCTTTATTTAAAGTCATCAGACCGAAGCCTGATTTTTCTACTCATATTGCACATCTATCATATCAATCTTATATAATCTCTTTCGATGCAACACATCTTCTCAAACCTTACTGGCAAAATTTCAGTTCCATACACAATAACACTGCTTACAAATGCCTGATAGACTATTCTTTTAGTCGACCGATATGACACCATGCTGGTTTGTAATAGCAAATGTTTCCTGAACTTTCTCCATAACTTCTAACTATTACAATGTAAACACAAAACCGGCTGAAGACAAGACAAGAAGGATGGCGACAGTATAAAGAAGAAATATGTCATAGAAGACTTTAATGAAAGTTAAAATGACAAAGAGGCTTAAACGTAATAGCCGAAAACAAAAAAAAACAATTAGAAAATACCAGTACCTCTGGAATGATTAAAAACAACATGATCCCCAAAGAAACCAACATTAAACTATCCCAACTAGCACCAAATGCCACCCGTTCAATCAAAAGAACACTTCCTATCATTAAACTAACACATGTATACAACACTTAAAAACTTTAAACTTTTTGTGTTCGAACAAGTAAAATTTATCACACTTTGCGTTAAATAAATTGAAAAAAAATGTACGAAAACAATTCCCTTTTAAATTCTAATAAATCCCTCAAATAAAAATATTTTAAAAATATACTTCAAAACGTTGACCTCTTCGGGAAAAACTAGAAAACTAAACAGTTTCAAGTTAAATAAATTTATTGCAATAAGGAAAAAATAGCTAAAACCCTAAAAAGCAATATAAAAGTAATGATTAAAAAGAGAAAGAAAAATATGTAATGTAATCTAACGAAGATAAACGGAAAATATCGGCTGTTATCTTTGATATTTCAATATAAGATTTCATAGATAATGTGTTTCACGTTATCTATGAAATCTTATATTGAAATAAAAGGTACCTTTATAAACAGGTTCGGAACTTAATAACTATACAAGTCAGTAGAAAATTACATTAAGTTATAGTTGGTAAAATATATTTGTTATTTTTATATATATATATATATAGAGAGAGAGAGAGAGAGAGAAGAAAAAAGAGTGATAAATATGCGACGATTGTCCAAATTTATTTCAAATTTCAATTGTTCAATGCAAGGTGCATTCAGTAATAAACTAGTGTTTATTTTTCTTTCCTTAAGCCAAGGCTTTTAAATGATCGAAATATTATCATCAGAGGAGAAATACAGATGGATAAGTTGGCTTTCGAAAAAACCAAAGTTCAAATATTTGAAAAATATGAAAATTATTATTAACAATTATTAAAATATTTTTTGTTAAAAAAAAAACGTATTGAATGAAAAGAAAAGTTCCGTGAAAAAGATATGCAAATTGTCCGGGTGGTAAATTTCCGTTGAATATATATATATATAATGTGTGTGTGTCTGTGTGTAGAATACTAAGACAAAGTTTCAGTCTAATATTTAAAACAATTTTATTGAGCCGACAAGGGTGTTAGTAAATGTATATGTCCATGAGTATGGACCAATACAAAAGGAAAGACAGTCCACGTGGTATTACATGAATGTGACGTTAGTAGAGAACAGAGAAGAGTTTATATATGAAAGATACGATGAATGTCCTGTATGTTAGCAAAGAAAAATATTTATAGGAATGTTTGTAACGTACACAGGTGTTGAAGTCAGGTTATGTGTAGGTAGTTATGCGTGTGTTATATTTATTCCACCTGTGTGCGGCGGTAGCTATAATGGACTTGATGCTCGACGGAGGAGGTGTTGTGTCTCAATAGAGAAGTTTGGGACTTGTTCCGAGCAACGTGGATGACATATTGCCAGTCACGGAACGTGGGAAAGAAAGAGGAAGTAAACGGTTGGCCATTTATTTGATAATCTACCCTCATATTATCAGCTTGCATGAGAGATGGCCTCTGATTGGGCAAGCCAGAAAGGTAGTTAAACGATTTCAGCAATCAGCGCCGAGATTAGTAATTCAAAATCGTAATTGCAGCTGCCACTTCTATTGTCGTTGTACCACTGCTGCTGTTGCTGCTAGAACAACCTGCCCGCCTGGATTGATTTTAGGTAGATTTTTTTTTTATATCAAAGAAAATAATTTTTACCTTTTTTTAATTTGTTCGTTCGTTATGGTAGTTTTGCATGTCAGAATTTGCGTTTCGTCGATAGGCGACATGTGAAGTAGTAAGGATTTTGAATATGTCTAGCCGTGACAGTAGTTCTGTAAATCCGCATTGTGAACACGAGGCAAGTTGCAGTAACTGTATTCAGATTTGTTTTCGTAAAATTATTGTAGCTGATTTTTAAAATGTGTAATTGTTCTTTTGGAATTTCAGGTCGTTCAGTTATTGCCTTTCGCCGCTTGACAATACTACTTCCGATTATTTTCAATGAAGTGACATTATTTTTTATTAAAATATAAATGTTACTTCGAGTCTACTTCGGTGAAGGTCTTTTTATTGACTAATAGCCAATGACTGTTTTGTCTTGTCGACAATGTTGATTCGAATCTTCAGTTATTTTCTTCTGTGAAAATATAATGTTTGCTTTTCAATGAAATTATTTTTGGGGTCGGCTAGTTGCCGAGGCATGGTTAATGTTTTAGGTCGCCTAAAATATGTACGCATGTACGTTTAATAATGTAGTCAGTTTGACCCATGTTTTAAAATATTCTCCTTAGTCTGCGATTCGTAACGCAAAGAAAACGGCGTATTTCTTTTTTAGTTACGAAGGATGACTGTAGCAGAAAATGTAGCTTGAAAACAAATGACAGTCACGCATTGAATTATTTTTCACGCGATAACGAGTTGACTCTTTTAAAGCTGGTATTTTTTTGTATGGCTGCATAATCCGCCTCGCCCCCGGTCTGTGCGCATGCGCCAACAAACGGAAGCGCAAAAATGAAGCCTTAATAATATGGGGGCCACCTGGCTGTGCGCATGTCCGTACGCAAACAAACGGAAGCGCAAAAATGAAAGCTCTATTGGTAAAACTTAAATTAATAGTATATCGATAAAAAAACAAACTCGTAAATTTAAACAGGATATAAATTGTTAATTGTATTTACTAATGCAGTAAAAACGGCTCTTGTGCAGAATCCATACAGGAGCGAGAGTTCCAATCGTGTAAGGGGCAGTAACTCTCTTTCTTTAAGTCATGCAAATTCAATTAATAGAACATTTTTCGAAGAAATAACAATTTGAGAAAAGCAACAGTATATTGATAGAACAAAATAGAATATAGTATATTTTTTCAATTTTTCTGTTTTTTTTTCTTCTCTTGATTTTTTTTTTTTTTTACTTTTTTCTATTTAAAAAACAGCAAAACGAACAATCCTATTGTTTGGATTAAAAGATTTTTGATTTTTTTATAGTTTAAAATATTAAATTATCGCAGACATTAACATTTGTCAAAATCAACAGTATATTGATAAAACATTTATTGAAGAAAATAGAATTTGGGAAAATCACCACTTTTTGTTGAGTACTTGTTAAATATAATAATTCGCGCATATTCAAGGCATTCTAGTCGATTACGTCCATTTTCGTAGAAGCTAGAAATTATGTATTTAGAAAAAGAGTTGTCCGCCCCTTCTTACACGATTGGAACTCTTCTAAAATAAACTTCGCTCGTGTATGAAATCTGTACAAGAGCCGTAAAAACTTCTTCGTCTTCTTTTCTAAGCAAATATTCACAAATATACTCCCATTGATGAGGATTACTATTAGTGCCCTTTTCTCTCAAATATCTTTTTAGGTGCAACCATGAATTTTCGATATTTTGTGTATGCACACTAGTATAATTTAGATCATCGAAATTATATTTGTGTATGATCACATCATGATGATAACCCAAACCAATAAGTCCACTGTAGGCAGTCCAGCCATCACTTATAATTCTTGTCCCCGGCATTATCTTCCTCTTTAAAGTTTCCTTTCTCTGTTCTTTTTACTTAACAAACCCATCGGTTAATTGTCTATTAGTGACCCATTGCATGGTAGACCCACAAACACAAACTCTCGAATCTTTTAATAATTTTAATTCCATAAGAAAATTAAATAATCTAGTAGCGGTCGACATGCGATCATGTAATTTAGCAATCTTCATTTTCAATCGATTTTAACTTTTGTGCTTCCGTTTGTTGGCGCATGCGCACAGTTGGTCCACATGGGGCCCGTATTATACAGTCTTATCGTATTTTTTATGGATATTTGAAACGGTTTTTGTTTTTCCGTTGGAAGTGTCTAGTAGAAAATTGTTTCAGCGTTTTCTTTTTGTTTGTTTTGTTGCAGTACCCGAGGTGATTTAGATTTTCTATGAAAAGGTTTTCGGTTTGAAATGTACTTTAGCTTTTCTTTGCTTTTCAGTGAACAGGTGTCCGGTTCGAAATGCGTTTTTCAAGAATGAATTTTATATAAAACGACTTTTCGCCGAAATTACTTCGCTTCTTCTCACAGTTACGACTATGGTTATTCAAACATCATAATCTTTTTAATCAGTTTCTGTTTAAATCTTGATAAAAGCCTAAAGTTAATCGCTAATAACGAAAAACTGTTCTCGCGTCGGCTAAAAAAATACAAAAAAAAACCCAGTGAAATCGAAACATTTAGAAATTCATTCAAAAATCATTTTGAAAGATAAATATCAATTTTCAGAGGTAATTAATAAACTAAAGTCTTAAGACACTGAATTGAAATAAAAAAGAATGTACATACTTTTTACGAAAAATTGCATAATTATCCAAAATATGTCAGAGTAATGATTAAATGTGTAAGCGATGAAATGTAAACAAAATTGTTAGCGACATCCAGAGATTATATGGGAAATCATAATCGCAATAACATATAATTTTATTAATTTTACTTTTATAAAGAAAAGGTGATTTTGTAATAGTGTGCCATATTTTCTTTATTATTACATATTAATCCCATTTAATATTTCATTTAGCTTAATGAGATCTTATTTCCCAATGTGATATATAAATTCGTCAAATATCGACCAATATATTTTAGTTTTAACCTTTTTATTTTGTTTTAAACAATTTTTTATTATATAAAAAGTTCAAAGTTTCAAAAACATTGTTTCTTGTATGTAATAAAACTTTTTACGTAGTAAAAATATTTTTGGAGCATAAAAAACTATATGGCCGCCTGCGATTAAAACATTGAATTCAAATTTCATTTTCAAAAATTTTAAAAAGTAAATTAATATTTTATTGCAGGACAAGAAATGCAAGTAAGAACAACAATCACTGGTATCCAAAATTTGAGCAAAGTAGACGAAATGAAAACGAGGTTATTTACATTTCTTTGTCATGTAGACACATGCTATTTTTTTGTTATTTTGCTGACGCCGAGTGGCGGTGCAAATTTCGTGTTTATTACAATATTGGGCATCCATATATCTTTAAGTTAGTCGTTAGTAGAAATAAATAATAAACAATGAAACTGTTTACGTCGTAAAAATTAAAAATAAATTCATGCGTGTTTTATACTTTAAAATGTAACTTTAGAAATGTATTTAGTTTTCACAAAATAATACATTTTCTCTAATATTTAAAATAAAATAATGGATTCATTATATTCCGTGATCATTGATTAATAAATGCTGGAAATTTCATTAAAATTGGCTGATTTCGTGAATTTTGTCGAATTTTAAAGTGAAGAAGTCAATTTATTTTTACATTTTACATTTTGGGATAGCATCCATTCATTCTGCACGTACCTAGCATTATTTAATTTACATGAAATTTATTTTAAAACATTTTTGTTTTTACTTTACATGAAATTTGAAAATTCATTTTTTATCAGGTAAAATTGATATGAAATTCATTAGATAATAACCTCAAGTTGTTGCATTATTAAAAAGAGTATGATGATGTCATTCATCCGCCACCATAAATAGTCAAATATTCAAATAAGTAAAATAAAACTGAATTGACTTTATTTCTGAAAGTGACCGATACTGTTGTCGAAGGTGGTTTCGGGGGGGGGGGGGGTATATTTTACAATAATCACCAGAACGATAACGGGGTCCAAAAAACAAATATACTACAAATAAATGCGACCTTAGCCCATAACACTTATTTTCCGACTCATCTAGAACATTTGTTTGTATTTTTAAGTAGTTTCAATGGCTTTTTATTTAAGTTGGAAATTTGGCAAGACAAGATGGCTGCCGACATTTTTTTTCTCAGCCTAGTACTTTTAATTAAGTAATCGAAACTAAAATACATTGTAAATTACATTAAAAGTCACCCACCCACCCCAAAGCAAAAAATAAAACTAACGTATTAAACTTTTGGAAAAGGTGCGCTTTGATTATGAGTCCCAGGGGGAAAAAAGCAAAGCTAGGCAGAGTGAAAAAGATCTCGGCAAAATTCCAACTTTCCGTGAACTTAAAATGGAGAGAAATTTGGTGCTTGTATAATAAAAAGCTGAAAAAAAGTGTTTTTTTTTTTGTCTTTTAGTGTTGGAGAGGTAAATATATGGGCAGTTAACTCTTAAAACGAATTTAAAACCTGATTTTCCAGTAATCAAAACTGATGGCTTTAATTGGCGTTGCACATGTGGCTAGTGTGCAAGGAGAACGTCGATTAGACATAAAAGCGTTAGGGTTGGGTTTAGGTTAGAAAAATATTGTTCGAAAGCTAGAGCTGTTGTGAAGAGTTACCTGACCCTTATTTTCCTCTCCAACACTAAAAGATTAAAAAAACTTTTTTTTCGGTTTTTTATTATACAAGCACCAGAAATTTTGATATCTAATAAAAAGCCATGGAAACTACTTAAAAATACAAACAAATATCAGAGGTAGTCGGTTTATAAGTTTAATGCGCTACGGTCATATTTATTTGTTGTATATTTGTTTTGTTTTTTGGACCCCGTTCTCGTTGTGTTGATTATTGTAAAATATACGCGTTTTTTTTTTTTTTTTCTTACCTCTGTAGTTTTTGCGAATCTGCTTTTCTTGTCATTTTGAATTTTCCTCTCGAAATTAAGATAGTGTCCTTACATCACGATTAAATAATGAATATTAAAATAGATGAAATAAAATAAATTGATCTTCAATTCTTAATGAGATCAGTACTTTTGTCGAAGTAGTTATGGTTCTCTGTATTTTCTTTGTAGTTTTCTGCGGACCTGCTTTTCCGATCACCATCTTGGATTTTCATCTTGACGCAAGAAAACGTATATTGTATTTTTTTATCCGCAAATGTAATCGTGTTATTATTACGTTTCTTCAAAACTAATAAGTAATACGAAAGAAGTTTGTATACAAGTAAGTATAACGTCACTAAAGTTTCTTTTTGTTGTTTTCTTTTTGTAAATTGTTCTTTTCCTTATGAAGCGTAACCACTTTCTCTTCGATAAAAATATACACTTGAAAGTAAATTCGTCATCAAAATCGATAAAGATATCAGTAATATAATTCGCTGGTGCTATCTTCATCCATATGGATGATTTACTGTCAATAATAATAATAATAATAATAATAATTAATGACGACGACTCCCTAGAATGGTTTGCGATTCCGCTGACTTCCGGTTTATCCTGCAGTAAATTTATAGTACGGATGATCATAAATGATAAAAGAAACTTTTTTTTAACAGAAAATTTAGAATTATATTTTTAGTATAATAGAATAAGTTGTGAGCAAAACAAATGATCGGATATATGTTTGTTCATATTTTTATGAAAATATAACAAACTTTAATTTAAAAAAAATATGTTTGTATTTTAATTGATATAAATAAAGTTTTGAAAACAAAATTATTTCGGCAATATTCTTTATTGTATACGCTTTTATTATTCTTTTTAAATACTTTAAATTATGTTGCTGTTTCACAAAATACAAAATACATTTGCTTTAAAACTTACTATTAAAATACTAAACTATTTTATCATATTTTCATGAAAGATCAAGACACATACGTTATGTTGCTGTTTCACAAAATACAAGAGATTTCAAAACTTTATTTATATCAATAAAAAGAAGACATCTCAACATTTGATTCATAAAAAACTTTTTTTTTATTAAAGATTTGTGATATTCTCATTTAAAAAACAAACAAAAGACATTTCAACATATTTGATTCATAAAAAATTTTTTTTTTTATTAAAGATTTGTAATATTTTCATTAAAAAACGGTTTGCAAGCTTAAATTGCTTAAGGAAGAGATGGACACTTAAGGGTACAGGTTAGACATCTAGTCTTGCTGCTGTTTCAGACTGGTAGTACATGAGCATTAACTCTTAGGTAGTGCTAAGAATGGTTGCTTTATCAACAGTTGTATAATATCGTGTGTAACTTTATGTGCAATTATCTCTGTTACGTCTGATGGGCTTTCCCAAAGCCACAACCTCCATGGACCAAGTTTCGACTAATAGTCTGGCTGTATGAGCTTACTGGCACCAAACAAGCAGCCATTTGCCCTTCAGACTCTATCTAAAACCAAAATTAATAATACAAATTGTATTAATATAATTATGAAATCAAAAGTCTTATACCTGACTGAGAATTGTCTCATACAAATAAGTAAAGCAGTTACTTAATATTATAAAGTTTATACGGTTATGAAATAAATAATTTTTTTAATGAAACAACTAAAAGTCATGATTTAATATTATACACTGCTATTTAATATGATAAATTATATTGATACAATTATGAAAATAAAAAATGTCTATCAGGTGTTGCTGTGTATACCAAAATGTTAACTCCATGTGCTTCTGTTACAAGTACTTCAATGGAATATTCTTTGACAAACTTGTAACACTTGTGCGCCCTCAATCTAAATACCCCTTTACTGTAGACGTCTCCAGATGACGGAATGTTTTCTACTTTTATGGCTTCTTTCTTTGAACCTCATGTCTTTGAAATTCTCTTGTTGTTCTGTGTTTCGTCGACTGTACTACCATTCAGAAGTTTAAATGTATTGGGACCCACTAATTCATCACCTATAAATCTGGCCCCTAATTAATAGTTTCCCTTTACGTCTCAGTTCCAGTGTGCTTGTTTGTCGTGAATAAAGGTAAAAAAATTAAATGTGTAAAAATCATAAATAAATATTATAAACTGCTATTTAATTTTCAAAAAGCGGTAAAAACAAAGAAACAATAACAAGTGTTGCAGCTATGTAACAACAAAACTACAAATTTTATTTCAAATATAATCCTGGTTTCACCTTTATTTTTCTGTAAAAATTAAATTGAATTGAACTCAAAACTTTTGGCACCTGTATTATGAATGTGTTTTACTTACAATATTAATTATTATAACCTTTTTATATTGTTTAATAAAATTGGATGAATGAGGATAAATGATATGAAATTATTATATTTGTTTAGATATCATCTCTTCTTTATTTACAGATTGAAACAATTCTAGCAAATGATGGTTTTCCATTTCAACAAAGGATTAAGAAATTCTTGAATTCTCAGTGCTGAAACATTTCTCTGGGAAACTCGGGAATCAGCTTTTTCAGAGGAGCCCTCTTTAGGCAACACACATCCATTTTCTGAGAAATCCTCTTTAAGAAGACATACAAATGCACATTGCATAAAAAAGATTACTAATTAAGTTGGTAGATATGATTTTTTTTGTAATTTCAATTTTTTAAAGCCAAATTAGAGTACATAAAGTAGAAAGCATATTTCTTTAAAATTTAGGTTCTGAATTTTAACCTATTGCTAGTCTAAAATTTAACATGGAAACACAAAGAGAAGAGAAATCTTATTCCTGTCAGGTTTGTGGTGCTGTATTTTCAAGGGAGTCTAGTAAAAAAAGGCATATGCATATACATACAGGAGATAAACCATACTCTTGTAAAGTTTGTGAATCTTCATTTTCACGGAATTGTGATCTTAAAATCCACATGCGAAAACACACAGGAGAGAAACCATATACCTGTAAAGTTTGTGGATCTTCCTTTTCACAACCTTATAACCTAAAATGCCACATTCGAATACATACAGGAGAGAAACCGTATTCTTGTCAAGTTTGTGGATCTGCATTTTCACTTAATTCTCATCTAAAATGTCACATGCGAACACATACAGGGGAGAAACCATATTCTTGTACACTTTGTGGATTGGAATTTTCAAACAAATTTTCTCTAACAAGTCACATGGGAAAACACACTGGATACAAACGATATTCTTGTAAACTTTGTGGATCTTCGTTTTCACAAAATTCTAACCTAAAATCCCACATTCGAATACATACAGGAGAGAAACCGTATTCTTGTGAAGTTTGTGGATCTTCATTTTCGCAAAATAATCACCTGAAATCCCACATTCGAATACATACAGGAGAGAAACCGTATTCTTGTAAAGTTTGTGGATCTTCTTTTTCACTTAATTCTTATCTAAAATGTCACATGCGAAAACATACAGGGGAGAAACCATATTCTTGTCAACTTTGCGGATTTGAATTTTCAAGCAATTCTTCGCTAACAAGTCACATGGGAAAACACACTGGAGAAAAACCATATTCCTGTAAACTTTGTGGATCTTCATTTTCACAAAACTCTCATCTAAATACCCACATGATGATACATACAGGAGAGAAACCATATTCTTGTCAGGTTTGTGGATCTGCATTTTCAGTGAATTCTAAGTTAACAAAACACATGCGCATACACACAGGGTGAGTTTGAATTTCATACTGGACACCATCCTCCAGTTTCTTCGGTCAAGGCTTTTGAAAATACTTCACACTACAAATTAACCCTGTCGACATATTCAAAATAACATATCTGAACCCTAAATAAGTTCTCTTCTATATTGGCTCATACAGGAATAGAGCACCTTCTCCGAGTAATGTTACCTCAAGTAACAACACTTTGCTGGATACTCCACCAGACAAGATTAATTATTTTCCTAGAATCCGGTAAGACCAAGAGACCAAAAGAAAGATATACTATAACATATTTGATTTGTCAATTGGAGAGAAAAAATAATGTTCTTAACTTCTTTACTAACTCAACGTTTGAGAGATAAATGAGAACATTAATAGAATATTCGAATATCTATGTATCTCATATAGAGATCAAGTGTTAGCCCCAGGTAGAATCCCCTTGATTTTTGAGAACTTCGACTGAAGTAAAATGAAACAAAAAAGTGAGAAACCATATAGTGATCCAGTTTGCGGAAGCAATTTTTTAGAAAATTATAATTTGATAAGCCACATGGGCACACACATGATAGAAGAGAGTTTGAATTACTTACTAGTCAACATCCTTCAGTTTCTCTGTACAAGGGTTTGTCATGACAACTTGATATGAAAATACTTACTCCTACAAGTAAACCCTGACTAAATATTAAAAATAACAGTATTGACAGCACAAATAAGATCTCAGAACGGCTATACATTTCCTCATACAAGGAATGGTTCACTGCCCTTAGTGATATTACCTCAAGTAAAAGCACTGAGCTGGATACTACACCAGACTAGATGAATTCTTGTCCTGGAATCCGGTAAGACCAAGAGACAACAAGAAAGATATACTATAACATATTTAACTAGTCAATTGGGAGAGGAAAATTAATGTTATCTTCTTCACTAACTTAACGTTTTAGAAATAATGGAGAACTTTAATAGAATATTTGAATATCTACGTATCTCATATAGACATTAAGAGTTAGTCCCAGGATGGGGCTCCTTGATTTCTGAGAACTTCGACTGAAGTAAAATGAAACGATAAAAATCCCTACAATTACAGAAAACAGAGCTGTTAAACCTGACAGTGATATGGGACAGAAGACAGAAAGTAGCAACCCTAGTTGAAGTCAATGTCCCTAATGATGCTGGCGTAAACAGAGCTGAAAAGGAAAAGATAACGAAATACCAAGGTCTTATGTACGATATGAAAAGAAACTGGAATCTCAGGAAAATCTCAATAATTCCAGTAATTATAAAAGCAACCGGGCTCATGCATAAGTTCAAAAGAGATACAAACAGTTTTACTTAAAGGCTCGACTAGAATCTTAAACTGAACTCTCGGCTGGAGTGTCTGAATAGAAGGTGAATATCTGTCATCCAGTATGGATGTCCAATCTCCAGCAAAAACAAAAAGATCAGAAAAGTGAAAAAATGATTTGAATCCCTACTAGACACTGTCTTCGAGTGTCTAAGTTATTTCTTTACAGGGTTTATCAAGACAACCTGTCATCAGGATACTTCCTCCAGAAGTAAATCGTGACCAAATATTCAAAATAAAAGTATTCGAAGCCTAAATAAGATCCCCTCTGTATGGTTACACCACACTTGCTCATACGATGGAATGGTCCACCCTTTTGAGTAATGTTGATTTTAGTAAAATTGCTAAACTGGATACCCCACCAGACTTGCTGAATTCTACACCTGGAATTCAGTAAGTCCAAAAGACATCGAAAAAGATAAACTATAACATTATTAACTTGAAAATGAATGTTCTTCACTTCTTTACTAACTCAACGTTTGAGAGTTTAAGAACTTTAGTTACACACAGAATATAGAATTAAAGTTGCATCCCAATGAATGGGCCATTTATTTCTGATAATTGAAATAAAATTGAAAGAAATTGATTAAAACAATATTTTTATAAAGTTTTGAATACAAATTTTCTGTCACTTTCGCTTTTACAGCTGCAATTGTTTGCTAATCAAATCTCTTACAGACTTTGTTTAAAATATCAACCTCAACAGTAGTTGTCAGTTGAATACTGAAAGACAATTTCATCAGAAAAAAGCCACCATTAAACTCAAAGTGTTACTTGTTCCATTGTAGTACCAAAACAACCCTGGTGATACCAGATCAGGCTGCCCTGTGGCTCCCTGAGACGAAATTCACCTACATTGACGTTTTTTTTTGTAAAACTTAATTATGTTCTACAAAAACAAAAACAACAGCCCCTCTCCCTTTCTCCCTCCCCTTTTTTATTTTTATTTTTCCTACCCTACTCCCGGTCCTGGATATGACCTTAAACTACATCCGATGGTGAGATCCGGCTTACGGACTTTGGGGAATGTGGAGCCTCCTCTTAATTACCATTGCTCCCAGGTCCACCCTGACCCGGAGTGGTAGTACCTGTTAGGGTCCCAACTATGGGTTAAATAGAAACAGATATTAAAAGGGAAAGGAAACAAAAAAGAGAAGAAAACAAGACCAGATTCGGCATTAAATAACCCAAAAAGGGTTGATATGCCGTAAAACAAAACTACCAAACTACCAAAACAACCTTTGAGAAGTGTATATGTTTTCTTAAGTTGTTATCAACTCTGGTTCTACATGATGGAAAATTTATTTTAATAAATAAAAAAAGCTGAGCTATTGTAAAGAGATTTAAGGATTTGTCCTATTTTCGATTTGATACTATTTGACTGAGGAGCACGCCTTATTTATTAAAGATAAATCAAGAAATATTTTTATACAGAATATAACTATGTTCTCCTATAAACTTTTTTATATCCTGTCTACATTATAGACACTTTTATCGCCAATGCGATACACTTTATATGGCTAAATATTGGAGTAAACATTTACCTGAAAATGCACATCTGTCATATGTGTTATTACAACTTAGATACATACGGCTGGCACTTTAAACTGATTCTAACTTTCATACATATATTGAGTTTAGAAGAATATCCCGTAGATGGTTATCTCACGTTAGATTGTTGTCTGCATTAATCAAAGTCATCACTTTATTCTCCCAATGATCTTTTTTGCAATAGTCTTACTACATTCTTACTGGATCTATTTAATAAATTTCATATCGTTTATTAATGTAGAGGCACAATAGAGATACTGCATATATCATATATTATTTTTCAATTTCTCAAAGTATAGGCTGTTTTACATGTATGTAGACCAACCCAGATATAGGGGTACAAGAAAGGATTGCCCTGTTTCCAGAGAAAGGGAAAGTAACTTTTATGACTAGTTTCGTAATCAAATCAATTTGTGAAACAGAAATTTGTAAACATTTTGTTTTCGTTCTTGACCTTTTATAGTAAACAACAAATAATAATTACTGTGGAAACTTTCCTTTAATATTTTAAATATCTGCAGTTGTATTGAAATGGATTAAGTGAAAAGACAAAACTCAATCAGAAAACCCAAATAATATTGTCACATTTTTGCAGTTGTATTGAAATGGATTTAGGAAAAGACAACACTCAATCCAAAACCCAAATAATATTTTTAAATTTGTGCAGTTGTATTGCAATGGATTTAGGTAAAGGCAACAATCAATCATAAATCCAAATAAAATTGTCACATATTTACAGTTGTACTGAAATTGATTTATGAGAAGGCAACACTCAATCTAAAATCAAAATAATATTTTTTCCATTCTTGCAGATGTATTGAAATAGATTTAGGCAACACTCAATCCAAAACCGGAGTAATATTATCACATTTTGGTAGTTCTATTGAAATGGATTTAGAAAGGACTACACTCAATCCAAAATCCAAGTAATATTGGCACATATTTTGTAGTTGTATTGAACGGGATTTAGAAACAGACCAATCTTAATCCAGAAACATTTATATTGTCATACTTTTGCAGTTGTATTAAAATGTATTATCGACAAGGCAACACTCAATCCAAAATCAAAGTAATGTTGTTACATTTTTACAGTTGTATTGAAATTGATTTAGAAAAATGAGAACACTCATTCCCTAACCATAGTAATAGTGTCACCTTTTAAGTAGTTGTATTGAAATTGATTTAAGAAAAGCCAACACTCAATCCCAAACACAAGTAATATTGTCACATTTTTGCAGTTGTATTTAAACAGATGTAAGAAAAGATACACTAAATCCATAACCAAAGTAATATTGTCAAATTGTTGCACTTGTAGTTCAATAGATTTAGGAAACAGAAATCTAAATCCAGAACTTAGCTAATATAGCCACATTTTTGCAGTTGTATTTTAATTGATTTATGAAAAGACAACACTAAATCTAAAATCCAGTCAAAATTGTCATAGTTTGGCAGTTTTATTGAAAGGGATTAAGAAAATACCGACACTCAATCAAAAACCAATCTTATATTATTGCAGTCATATTGTAATTGATTTAGAAACAGAACACTCAATTACACACCCAAGTAAATTGTCACATTTTTGCAGTTGTATTGAAATTGATTAATCAAATAGCAACATACGATCCCAAACCCAAGTGATTTTGTCACATTTTTTGCAGTTGTATTAAAGTGGATTTAGAAAAGGACAACACTTCATCCCAAATCATAATAATATTGTCACATGTTGGCAGTTGTATTGAAAGTGATTAAGAAAATTACAACACCTAATTACAAACCATAGTAATATTGTCACATTTGTTCAGTTGTATTAAAATGTATTCAGGAAAACGCAACACCCAATCCAAAACCCAAGTTATTATGTGATATTTTAGCAGTTTTATTTAAATAGATTAAGAAAAAAGCAACACTCAATCAAAACCTCAAGTAATATTTTCACATTTTCAGCAGTTGTATTGAAATGGATTTTGAAAAAGACAACACTTTATCTCAAACAATTGTAATATTGTCACAGTTTAGCAGTTGTATTTAAATGAATTTAGAGAAAGACAACACTCAATCCGAAACCCAAGTACTATTGTCACATTTTACCAGTTGTACTGAAATTGATTTAGAGAATGATCACACTCAATATAAAACCCAAGTAATATTTTCACATGTTTGCAGTTGTATTGAAATAGATCTAGTAAAAGAGAGCACTCAATCTAAAACCCCAGTAATATTGTCATATTTTTGCGGTTGTAATTAAATAGATTAAGAAGAAAGCAACACATAATCAAAAAATCAAGTAATCTTATCGCATTTTTGCATTTGTATAGAAATGTTTTTTTAGAAAGAGTACACTCAATCGTAAACTCAGGTGATATTGGCACATTTTTGCAGTTGTATTGAAATGGATGTAAGAAAACAGAACACTTAATCCAAACCATAGTACTATTCTCATATTTCTAGCAGATGGATTTAGAAAAAGACAACACTTAATCCAAAACTATGGTAATATTGTCATATTTTTGCCGTGGTATTGAAATAGATTTAAGAAAAAACAACACCCAATCAAAAACTCAAGTAATATTGTCTAATTTTTAGCATTTGTATTCAAATTGATTGAGGAAAATGCAACACTTAATCCAAAACCCAAGTAATATTGTTACATTTTTAGCAGTTGTATTGAAATGGATTTAGAAAAAGACAGCACTTCATCTCAAACAATTTTAATATCATTGCAGTTGTATTTAAATTGATTTCTGAAAATGAAACACTCAATCCAAAACCCAAGTATTATTGTCACATTTTGGCAATTGTATTTATGATTCGGAGAAAGATAACGCTCGATCCCAAAACGCAAGTACTATTGTCATATTTTGTCAGTTGTATTAAATCCTAATGAAATATAATGATCAAAATAAGAATCTTTGTTCAAATCACATGCTTCAATTACTTTTATTTTTATACTTTGGTTAATTTATATTCCAATTTTACTTGGACAAATTAAAATACTTCTGTATCTTTCATCAATAGTTCAACAGATAATTCAATATCTGCAAATTATTCAGAAAAAAGAATTTTGTTATCTTTGTAAGACAACGATTTTAGTTCAAAAAGGTTATCACTGCTTAATTGGTTTAAATTTAAAAAAATATTTTCATAGTAATATAAATAGTATTATTATTTATAGTCTGTACAAAAGTATTGGTATGCAAATTTAATAACTTATATTTTATAAACAATTGGATAAAAAGACTCAGAAATAGTTTGACACATTAAAGAAGCAACATTTCAATGCCTAGTCGTTTAAAGAAGTTAATCACGGATGGCTAGCATAACTATATAAACATTTGAGCGCTATACGTTGCTCTCTCTTTTTTTCTTCTTCAGCACGAGATGCGTCTCTCTCTTTCCTAGTTTTGCACAGCTAAACACACGTCACCCCTCTCTACAGACGTAACAGCCATCTTCCCCGGCCTTTGACCCTGGGTTCGGCTTAAAAAAAAGACAAGGATCCAAAATGGCTACTGCCTCGTGCACCTGGAATTAATACAACATATGAATACACTTAAAAAAGAATGAATAAATCGTTAAAAAAAGAAACGCAAGTAGTTTTAAAAATTAATAATATAACAAGAGCGAACACACAGACACAAAATAACTCGTTAATTCTAATTTAATTATGTCCATTCCGTATAGTCAGCAGCAGCGTAAGCTCACTTTCTTCCTAACCGTGATAAACACATACGCGCGGACGAGAAGCTCGTGCATTTCAAATTACGAAAAAAAGAGATGGACAGAAATAGAAAAAAATAACGGATAAATCAAGACACCGAAATCCGGAGAAAAATGAAAAGTCTTCAGTTCCTGAAAGATCTCCACCAAAAAAGCTGTAAAAATATATCTCTCTTCCCAAAAGGCTTAAGGGATGATCGTTGAAAGCAATAAAGCAACGATATGAAAATACATGTTGAACCAGTTGGATCTTGGCGAAGTATGAACAAAACCGAAGTCGACGATACGAAAGAAACATATGTGAAGCCGACGATCTACTGACATCAATGGTAAGCGGTGAATATTCAGGACAGAGTGACTCAGCGGAATAAAGCCCAAAACCAGATGAGTCTACTATGAGAGAATTAGAAATAACAAAATCAACATGAAAGCACGAATGACATTCAAGCGATGAATCGAAACAAACAATCGTAAAACAAAAACAAAAAAGGCGAGAAGTTAAATGCAAAGTAAAAAAGAAGCGCTTTCCCATTCAGATAAGGGGCATTTCTTATATTTCCAAAAACATATAAATGCTGCACACCATTTCTCTTCTTTTTCTTTTCTTGTTCCTATTTAAGCCATGTTTACCCCATGACAAAAATTCATTGGTTACACCATTACATTTTATATGCATTTAGAAATTCGTTGTGTATTATTCTTGTAAATATTCGAACCTGAATAAAAAACATTTTTATATTTTTTATATAAACGGAATCATTGTGTACTCCATTCGCATCGCATACTTTCCATGTTATGTGATAAAGCGATTGGGGGACCCACCTTTTGTAAAAACACACACATACTTACATACACACATGGACACGTCCTCACACCATAGCTGGTTTACAAACATTTTATATTGTAGCAGTTACCTCCTCCTTTCAAAACATAACTACACCGGTTTGCCGGTAGGTGGCGCTTTATCACCAACAGGTGGCGCTGTAAAGCGACACCAGAGTTATCTGCCCTTCGGACTATAAAACCCGGAGCCAAACGGAAAATCTCTCTCTCCTTCACAGACCAGCATCGGAGAACAACGCTGGCACCAGCACTCCGTTTCACTCGCCTTTTGGCCTCGACAGGCAGACGCTGACACTAGCGTTCCATTTCACTCTTCTCTGGTCGGCAGAACGACGCTAATACACTAGCGTTTCGTCTCACGCTTTTCTTCTCAACCAGCATAACAACTACCAACACACGTGGGCAAACAACGGTAAGAGTTCTCAACTCGTTTTCTTTTGTTACGGATTTCAAAGACTTTTCCTCTCGCCGGATTCATTCATTTCTTCTTATACCTTTTTCAAGAACTGTTTTTCCATCGACACACATGCATACATCACACACTTCATCATTCCACGTACACACACGTTCAATAAACGTTATTTGAACTACTTCATTTTTGTTTATTAATTATTACTCTGTCTTTGCATGCAACATTGCTTGATTCAACTTTACACGTTTATAGTCTGGGAACATCACCCTCTCGATCCGAACATTGGTGACCCGACGTGCAAGCTTTGTTGTATCTGACGGAGTAATTAATTTCGTACTAGAACACAAAAAAAAAATATATATATCATTTCTCGTTTTTTTTTCTTTCGTGGTGAAACGAATTACGCACTCATCTTTTTCCTTTTTTTTCTACCCACGTGGTAGAAATATACAAACAAACAAAAGAAAAGAAGCCGCCATTATTTTTTTTCCTGGCAACGTGGAAATACCCAAACAAAACAAAACAAAAACATTTCTCGGCTTTCCCCGAGTATAAAACAAATTACAATTTCATTTTTTCTTCTTCTCTTTCTCCACGCACGTGTCGGAAAAATATATACAAAGAAAAAGACAAACTTTTTTTTCTTCTTTTTCGACGAACAAAAGGACCTTACAAGACGCCACTTCCTTTGTTTTGAACACGTGGGGATAAAAAGAAAACAAACGCTCACGCTGCCCATCTTTTTCGTGACCACATGTTGATAAAAAAAAAATTTAAATTGCCGCCATCTTTTTTCCGGACCACGTGTTGATAAAAAAATTCAAAAAAACCCAAAAAAACGCCATTTTTATCTCTCGGAAATTCAAACAAAAAAGAAAATACGAAAAATGTTTTTTTTCTTTCTTTTCAACAACAAAGGAAAGAGAAGCCACCATTCTTTCTCTACGTGGAAACTAACATTCAAACAAACTAAAACGAAAACAAAAAACATCATTCCTCGTGTGAAAAAAATTACGACTCCATTTTTTTTTCTTTTTCCTTTCTACCCACGTGTTGGAAATATATATATAAAGGAAAAGAAAACTACAAAACAGGCAAACACGAACAACACCACCCTTCAAGGCCTACCAACAATCTTCAACACAACTTGAACAACCACATTTTTCCCGGATATTCATCAAGCACCAAACATTTCCGGACATCACTGACGACACTATGGAAGAAATCACACCAGTTCAAAATGAGTACAACTGCACAAGCACGACTAAATACTCAACAACTGGACGTTCGTTGATCAACTGGGGACACATCAACTCGAACGACGCGCACCAGTACAGACCCACTTGTACCTGGACCTGCTAACTCACTTGCAGACATTTGTGCATCTGATTTTGACCATAGTGTACCACCAATCTCAACAACTAGATGTTTGTTCATCAGCTCCACAACACCGACTAATTAACATGAACAACATCAACACCTGCACAGACTCACTTGTGCTCATTCATCAACACCGCACAGACTCACTTGTGCTCATTCATCAACACCTGCACAGACTCACTTGTGCTCATTCATCAACACCGCACAGACTCACTTGTGCTCATTCATCAACACTGCACAGACTCACTTGTGCTCACTCATCAACACTGCACAGATTCACTTGTGCTCACTCATCAACACTGCACAGACTCACTTGTGCTCACGCATCAACACTGCACAGATTCACTTGTGCTCATTCATCAACAACTGCACAGACTCACTTGTGCTCATTCATCAACACTGCACAGATTCACTTGTGCTCACTCATCAACACTGCACAGATTCACTTGTGCTCATTCATCAACAACTGCACAGATTCACTTGTGCTCACTCATCAACAACCGCGCAGACCCAAGCACCAAACATTCCCGGACAACACTGACAATTCAACGTTCGTTCATCAGCTCCGCATCACGCAGACTAATCAACATGAACAACGCCACCAACAAGTGCAAATTCACTTGCACTCAACATTTTTCGACCGCAAACTCACTTGCACTCGAACTTGATGCAGACCCAATTGCATGCAAACAACACGCAGATCCACATGCGTTACAAACACTCCGCAGACGCACTTGCGATCAATCATTCAATACAGATGCAGAAACAGAAATAAGTAGCGTGCACACTACTTTTTTCTAATCTTCAACAGCAAAACAGACATACCCACAAAGAATGCTTCTCATCTACAACTGTATATATTGAATAATATTTTCAATATTTTTCAATCTGGGGGGGGAGTCCTTGTAGCAGTTACCTCCTCCTTTCAAAACATAACTACACCGGTTTGCCGGTAGGTGGCGCTTTATCACCAACAGGTGGCGCTGTAAAGCGACACCAGAGTTATCTGCCCTTCGGACTATAAAACCCGGAGCCAAACGGAAAATCTCTCTCTCCTTCACAGACCAGCATCGCAGAACAACGCTGGCACCAGCACTCCGTTTCACTCGCCTTTTGGCCTCGACAGGCAGGCGCTGACACTAGCGTTCCATTTCACTCTTCTCTGGTCGGCAGAACGACGCTAATACACTAGCGTTTCGTCTCACGCTTTTCTTCTCAACCAGCATAACAACTACCAACACACGTGGGCAAACAACGGTAAGAGTTCTCAACTCGTTTTCTTTTGTTACGGATTTCAAAGACTTTTCCTCTCGCCGGATTCATTCATTTCTTCTTATACCTTTTTCAAGAACTGTTTTTCCATCGACACACATGCATACATCACACACTTCATCATTCCACGTACACACACGTTCAATAAACGTTTTTTGAACTACTTCATTTTTGTTTATTAATTATTACTCTGTCTTTGCATGCAACATTGCTTGATTCAACTTTACACGTTTATAATCGGGGGAACACGACCCTCGATCCGAACAATATCATGAACTATTCTCTCTTTCCTACTCATGGGGAATTATAGAAATGGACTTCCTTTAATTTTGTCTTCGTCCATACTTATGGACAGACTAACCTCTTTCCTTTTTTTTCACGTAATTGTAGCAGTCTAAGATACGACCTATTTCTTATGCGTCCACTGTTGGCAAGTTGGTCTTAAACTAACTAATCGGCTCACAGGGCGTATTGATTTCAGCTAATCCCTTGCGGACTATTTGCACCCCTGTTGAACGGCGGAACGGATCGTCAGAGAGACCCTGGCCGTCAACCAAGAAGGAACTCTTCTTCACCTCTCTCCTGATCCACTGGATTTCCGAGCACCGCTCCCCGGGCAGTAAAAGAACTTCGTTTCCTTCCACCGGACACCAGTCCTACCTTTTGCTATGCTATACCCCAACGCTATAGGATACCCAATAAAGTTTGTTTAATGTTAAAAGAAGCGTTGAGTTTTTCCTCGTATGACTACCGTCTACCGTGCTTATACTTATAGTGAGGCTACGACTACTAGCCTTAGCCATTATATAATAACGAAGACGACTCAATAAAGTTTATATTAAATGAATGAGAGTTTGTCACTTCTATTCTACATATTTACCCAAATATAACAATAAGAATAGAAAACAACATATGTGAATACTTATTTTTGTAAACAAAAAATATTTAAAATAAAACATTCTTATTTTTCTAAAAACAATTTTTAAAATAAAAATGTCCCTTATTTTTGTAAAAACATATTTTAAATAAAATGTTCCCTGCTTTTCATAACACCTATTTGATTAGTTATTTTTACCCTGATTATGTTATAAACGGATCCTATAGCACCAATTTTATAAACGTGTAAATTACCATCGAATGTTAATTATGTTTACGGTTGGAAAACCCCGCTCCTCTCAGCACGAGTCTCTTATCCTTTATGTTTTAATCGGGCCCGCGGGTCACATGTTAAGACCCGCGGTAGTAAAACGACTTTTCATTAAAACGATGAAAGGGAGAACAGCAAATATTCATGGTAGAGAAAGAACGGGATACATTTGAATCACAATTTATAATCATAAAAAAGACACCTGTAAAGGTTAACAAAAAACGAGATTATGCAAACATAACAAGTGTTTATTAAATAAATAAAAAGACCAAATAAAGGTTCTGCTTCGTTCTGGGGAGATTTTTATATGGAGTCTGGTTTAAATAAGATCGAGAATGGTTGATCAGTCCAGACGTAATGAAAGTTTAAAATAAGTAATTTTTTTCTATTATTTTTGTTGGTATTTTTCATAGGGCACATACCTTTTTTATAGCCTTTTTTGTGTTAATTGACACGATGAGAGAATATATTTTCATGGGATTTTATGGCCGTTCCCTCGTGGATAGTTTTGTTAATGTGGCGAGCTTAGGTTATCTCGTAAACTTTGTCCTTCCTTGTATACGGGAGTATAGCTTTCGATTTGAAGTGTTGGGTCGACACAAAATCTTGACACGACTTCACCCATTTGCTCCTGAAATCTGACTGACTCGTCTTTTTCGGATAGTTTTTTTTGGTGTGAACTTGACGGCTATATGAAAGATATTTTCACAGAATTTTAAGTTCTGATGTCCGTCTTTCACGGATAGTTTTTTTTTTAGTGTGGAGTTGACGGTTATATGAAAGATATAATCACAGAATATTAAATTCTGATTTCCGTCTTTCGTGGATAGTTTTTTTTAGTGTGGAGTTGTCATATGAAAGATAGTGTCACATAATTTTAGATTCTGATGCCGTCTTTCGCGGAAAGTTTTTAGGTGGAGAGATATAGGTAATCTCGTATCGAGAAAGAAAATTGTTGCCTTCGTCTATATGTCTATATGGCCACCTTTGTCGGATTGGATTTTTCGTTGTGAATCTCATTTTGTTTTTGTATGCCGTGATCTATTATTTCGATTTCTGCTTGGTCGAGAGCAAATCTTGGAAATGTCATCTGTCCTCCATCGTTGTAATCCGTCCCATGTGCGGAGATAGGTTTTCGATTGACTGCTCTTCGAGCCTCAAATCTAGACACGCTAATTCTCCATCACTGCAGAAATGCGTCCCTTTATGCGAGTATATATTGTCGACGATGTGTTTGCCCCGCCAGCAGCAAATTCCGACATGTCTTGACTCGACCACTGCCGCGAACCAACTCCCCGAGTTTCTTGCCCGGCTCTTCCCGCTCCCTGTCTAGGGTCTTCCGTTTGCATTGCAACAGGCTTTTCTCCAATTTGATTGGTTGCCATTCATCCGCGCCCGCAAACTGCGTGGGCTGACTTTACGGCTCTTGGCCTCTCATTGTTTAGACTACATCCGGTCCCAATTTTAAATGTGTTCTCTTTTTGGTGAATTGCACCATACTTTTTTGTAGAAAGACATGTGCCAAACAAGTCCCCTATTCTTCTTTTCATGCTTTATGGGGCAAAATATGTAGATATAACAATTACTTATTTTTAACCAAGAACAAAAGTGTTTAATATTAGGTACATAATCTGAGCCTTTACTGTTTGCTGCTGACTCAGAGTCGAATGTCTCTTTTGTAATGTCCTTAACAAATAAAGGGAGATTACCGCAGGTGTCACAGGAGTTACGGCCCCTGGCGACATCCGGTTTTTCTGGGTCTGATATTCACCGAGCACCATCTTTGTTCGTTCGTCTCTCTCTCTCTCTCGTTAATCCCCGTCCATCTTGCAACCTTGCCATAGTAATAACCGATATCTAGCAAGTATCGGTTACTTACTACTTGGACCATCACATTGGCGACGAGGACAGAGCTATTTACAAAAAATAGACACAAGAAAACACAAGAGAAAAAAAACAACAACAAACAGTCCCACGTGTTGCAAAACAAACATGGCCGCTTTACCTCACTACCCGGAATTCGACTGTGAGTCAGAAGCCGAAGCAGCAAGATGGACGAAATACATTAGCAGATTGAGAAACTATTTTATCGCCCACGACATAGAGAGTGATAAAAGACAAAAAGCAATTTTGCTAACGTTTGTTGGTGAGGCGATGAACGACCTCATTGACGAATTGCCAGCCGAACAGACCACACCAGTAGAAAACGAAACCCACTTCGACAAACTCGCCTCGGCCGTACAGGCTCATTTCAACCCCCAAAATAACACGGAATACAACCGGTTTGCATTCCGTAACATCAAGCAAACCACGCCGAATGTAGAGGATTTCTACCGAAAATTGAAAGAAGCAGCAGGTACGTGCCACTTTGCAGACGCAAACGCTGAGATAAAGTCTCAACTGATAACAGGCTGTTCATCAGATAAGGTCCGGCAAAAGGGCTTAATAAACTCTAACATGCCACTACACGACCTGATAAATTATGCCAGGACGACGGAAACAATAACAGCACACCTACAACAAATGCGTTTAGAGGACGCGACAATACGGACGACTACTGCAGTAGTAAACAAAGTCACGTACGAGCGACAGACACGTGACAGCCCCCGGAAAATTCAGTGCAGGAATTGCAACGGAAAATACCCACATGAACGAGGACCAACGTCTTGCCCAGCATTCCAGAGCCAATGCACTTATTGCCGGAGATGGGGGCACTTCACCTCTGTCTGTTTTAGTAAAATGAACAACGAGAACAGACAACGTGGAGCAAATCGCCCTCCACGCCCAGAAGCCCAAACCAGTCACCGACCGGTGAACTGCATCGAGGACAACCAGCAAGACTCAACCAGCGGCAGTGACACAGAATATGTGTTTCATACAGGTAAGATGAAAAACCTTCCCTGTTTTGATGTATCTTTTGGCAGTAGCCACCAAATATTCAATGTGTTAGCTGACTCAGGAGCCACTATTAACATTTTGTCCGAGGCAGATTTCAAGTGTGTAAAACCGACACCCTGTCTCCGACCGACAAAAACTGTGATATCTGGATTTGGTGTCAAGCAAACTACTCCAGTTCTAGGTCAATTTAGGACTCTACTAGAGTTTGGGGGCACCTCCTGCCAAGCTGATATACATGTAATAAAAAGCCCAGAAAAACCTATCATCGGCTGGGAAACATGTGAAAAGCTTAAACTTTTATCAGCAAAAAAGCTCCCAGTTAACCACATCAGCAACTCTGACACACAAATCCCGCAGACAACTCTTAAGCTTCTGGAGGACTATGCAGACCTATTCAATGGCTTAGGTAAACTTAAAGAAAAAAAAGTCCATTTGCACATAAATGAAAATATACCACCCATCGCTCAGAGATACCGCAGAGCCCCCTTTCATGTAAGGAAGGACATAGAAGAGCTAATACAGAAAGACGAGGAACTGGGGGTGATTGAAAAAGCAGAAGGACCGACCCCGTGGGTATCGCCTATTGTGGTGGTACCTAAGAAAGACCAAAGCAAAATCAGAGTTTGCATTGATATGAGAGCGGCAAACAAAGCCATCGAAAGGGAACGTCACCCTACCCCCACACTTGATGAGCTGAAAGCCATTCTATCGGGAGCCAGTGTCTTTAGCAAGTTAGACCTCAATCAGGGCTACAACCAGTTGGAACGGGCTGAAGAGTCCCGATACATTACCACGTTCGCAACACACCTGGGCCTATATAGATACAAAAGACTATTCTTCGGTGTCAACTCCGCCAGTGAAATATTTCAGGAAGAGATTAGCCAAGCACTCGCAGGGATTGAGGGGGCCATCAACATCAGTGATGATATTCTTTGCTTTGGATCGGACCAGCAAGACCATGACCAAAACCTCCAGAAAGTATTTCAACGATTACGCGGAAAAGGCCTAACACTGAATAGCAGCAAATGTCAATACAACAAGAGGTCATTGGAATTCCTCGGGCACACATTCGGTAATGAGGGCATCAGCCCAAGTAACTCTAAAATAAAAACAATCTTCGAATTACCAGACACAAAAAACGCATCAGAAGTCAGAAGTTTGTTGGGGATGACTAACTTTTGTGGTGCACAATTCATTCCAGACTACGCAACCCTGACTTATGAACTACGTCAGTTAACAAAAAAAAACACGCAGTGGTCCTGGACTGAGCGCCACACTGAATGTTTAAAAAACCTCAAGGAGGCCTTGAGCAAAGCATGCTCACTTGCCTACTTCGATCCTAACAAACACACTGAAATATATACCGATGCCAGTCCTGTAGGCATATCTGCTGTATTATCACAAGACGGGTAACTAGTAGTACAATTTGCAAGCCGAGCACTATCCACAGTTGAACAAAGATACTCTCAAACAGAGCGGGAGGCACTCGCCATCACGTGGGCATGTGAACACTTTCATATATATATCTTTGGGGCCCCATTTACTGTTCATACAGATCATAAACCCTTAACATCAATCTTCAATAACACTCGCTCCCAACTATCAGCGCGCATCGAACGTTGGGTTTTGAGAACACAACCATACAATATGACTGTCACATACCGACCAGGTCATGACAACCCAGCTGACTACCTCAGCCGCCATCCAATACATCTACCTCCAAGCAACAGGGAGCAGAAAATAGCGGAGGAGTATATAAACTATATTCTCTCAACGTCAACCCCCAAAGCAATGACAATTGATGAAGTTGCAACGGAAACTGCAAAAGACAAGACACTCACTACAGTCATTCAAGCTATTCTCACCAAACAAATGGCAAGGTGCCAATGATGGCATAAACAAAGCCACATTTCTCACCCTGCATGACAACCGTGATGAACTATCACTAGCACATGAGGACAGCATCATTCTGAAAGGGCGCCGGATAGTGCTACCTGAGACGCTACAAAACAGAGCTGCCAAAATAGCCCATGCCAGTCATCAAGGCGTCGTGAAATCCATGGCCCTCCTCCGGGAAAAAGTCTGGTTAAAAACATGCAGCCTTTGGTAGAAGAAAATATCAGGAACTGTCATACCTGTCAGATCAGCACTCACAAAACGGCAAGGGAGTCACAGAAAATGTCCCCGCTACCAGCAGCCCCGTGGACAGAGGTTAGCGCTGACTTTGGACATCTCCAGAATGGGAAATACCTTCTTGTTGTCACAGATGAATACTCACAGTACGTTGTTGTCGATATCCTGGACTCTATCTCAACAAACTCAGTCATACCCCGTTTAGACAAAATATTCGCCGAATTTGGAGTACCAGTATCCCTCAAAACAGACAATGGCCCACCATTCAACAGCTATGATTTCAAAGACTACGCCTCCATCACCGGTTTCAGACACAGGAAGATAACACCTTTATGGCCCCAGGCCAATGCTGAAACAGAACGCTTCATGCGCACTGTAAAAAAATCCATCAAAGCCGCCCTAATCAAAGGTCAAAGCTGGAAGCAGGAGCTATTCAAATTCCTGTTAGATTACCGAACGACAAAACACTGCACCACCGGTGTTTCTCCAGCCTCAATCCTATTTGGCCGGACCATAAAAAACCGCCTGCCACACCTAGTTACACCTATAGCTGGAGACCATAGCATTAGGGTACGTGACACCCAAGCCAAGGAAACAATAAAGAAATATGCTGACAGAAAATCATACGTAAAACCCAATAATCTGAGTGTGGGTGACACCGTCATTGTAAAAGGCGACCACACTTCAAAGGCACACACCCCCTATCAACCTAATCCATTAACCATAACAAAGAAAAAGGGATCCATGATTACTGCATCACACAAGGGCAACCAAATTACAAGAAATGCCAGCTTCTTCAAAAAAATCCCTAAGCCACTAAGAAACTTCACACACGACGTACCTGAATACTCCTCATCTGAAGATGAGGGACACACGCATGTGACAGCATCACAAAAATCTAAAAAACACCAGGGACAACACCCTTCCAACCTCAGACGCTCAGGCCGCACAAGACGGTCACCCAAAAGATTTGATTACTAAATGCTACAAATACCCCTGTACATAATAATGCATAATTATCATTTTCTTTCACTTAGGTTGACAGATGTTTCCTTCGGACTCAGCAACGCAAACACTCCAGTCACATCACGCATGAACAAACTCTTCGATTAATAAAAAAAAAAAAAGCAAAAAAAAAGCATTGTAATGTCCTTAACAAATAAAGGGAGATTACCGCAGGTGTCACAGGAGTTACGGCCCCTGGCGACATCCGGTTTTTCTGGGTCTGATATTCACCGAGCACCATCTTTGTTCGTTCGTCTCTCTCTCTCTCGTTAATCCCCGTCCATCTTGCAACCTTGCCATAGTAATAACCGATATCTAGCAAGTATCGGTTACTTACTACTTGGACCATCACATCTTTGGGTTGTCAATTAAAAATTGTTTTATTGTTCAAGAACCATTAACCACAACAAAACATTTTTTATTTGTAATTAAATATGATACTGTTCCAGCGTCCCAAATTATGTATTGTCACCTTGGCTTATTTTCTTAGTAAAACCTAGTTATCTCCCGTGCAGTCGCCACCCCGTTTTCAGTAGTTACTATATTTGGTGTTTCTCTATTAAAGCGCCGAAAAAGTATTTTAAATTGTAAAGAGTCAAATGAAACCGTGTGGGGGTGATTTAAAATGTTCCGTCAGGATTTATCTTCAAGGGATTTTAAATGACTTAAAGTAAAGAATATATATATATATATATATATATATATATATATATATATATATATATATATATGATTACTTTTTTTACACAGACATACACAAGATCTGCGACACTGGCATGTCGATGTTATCGATCAACAGCTATTATAAACTGAGATCTCATCAGGGAGAGTTAGAATCCGATCTTAACCTTAGATCATATATGGAAATAATGAAATGGAGAAAAAAGGAAAATAAATTTTAAATTTAAATTTGGAAAGTCACGTGCTTGGGACCGTTAAGAGTCAAAATAAAAAAAATAATGATGTCAAAAAAAATATCTATGTATTGGGAACTACAGATTAAGAAATAAAATATATCATTAATTCCTTAAAAACATTGCAATACCCCACACATTTTATATTAAATGCCAAGAAGAAAGCATTTCAAATATTCTCCAAAAACAACACACAAAAAAAATCAAGCACCAAACACCTCTCTCATAGACAAGCCTCTTTTCTTACTCACGCATTCTAGTAACGCATCCATAGGCAATACACTTAACAAACTAGGCATTCTAACAGTACAAACCACATCACAATCCATAAAACAAACATTAAACACATCAAGACACTTAAAAAAAAACCCACATCCCATGCCGGCTTATACACTGTCCCATGCAACAACTGCTTACAATTTACGTGGGAGAAACATAACGTGAATTGAGGAAAAGATTGAGTGAACACAAAAGGGACATAAAAAACAATAACTCTCTCATTGCACTTTTCTCCCATGCATTAGAGCACGGTCATGCTTTCAAATTCACCAAATAAATCCACAACAAAGCTCGGAGAAGACTACTAGAAACTGCACTAATCACAGCCTCCAACACCATCAGACAACGGAATGGCTTTTATAATATATCCCCTTAATAAGCAAAATTATCCTCACTGAACAAACACTCAACCTAGATCATGGCTAACATCTATTTTTCTCTCCGTTCTCAGCTATACTCACATACCAGTCTCCGCATACGCACACCCCCACACACATTTTCACTCACCACGAATCCACACCTTCTAACTTACTTCATTCCACACATTCTTGACATAGGCAGCTGGTCAAAACCTACTACTCTCCAAAAATTTCACACCTACCCACACCAAAATCTCCCTGCTTCCCCTCACACATTTCACCCTTTCGACTACTTCTCTCACACTCGTACCCACCTACCTTTCCAACTTTCAAGCCACCTTCATTTTTACAAATCTGTTCTAAAACCATGACATTACCCACACACCAAAATCACAGAGCCTCCCCCTCCCCTCCTCTTCCCCAACCCTTCCACTTCTTCACTAACAACAATCCAAGCTATTTCCGTTCACCCCCACCCTCCACTTTTTCACTCAGAAACATCCTCATTAATTTCATTTCATGCTACTGACTTCACTAAGCCCGGATCTCGGGCCTGCGCACCCAGTAGTGGCTACTACTTTTTCTCGTCAACCCATCATGTCAACCCAATGTTTTTACATACTAGCATGAAATTTTTCTTAAAATTATCATCCTGAGGAAGTCTTACAAATAAAGACGAAACGTTAATGAATATATTAAAAAAAAAATCCTTTTTGTTTTTTCCTTTGTCATTTCCCATTACGTCGGATTACCTTCATCCTTCTTTTCTCATATATATATATATATATATATATATATATATATATATATATATATATATATATATATATATATATAATTTTTTATGCAATTATTTGTTTGACATTATTATTTTTGGATTTTTATTCTTAACGGTCCCAACCACGTGAATTTCCAAATTTAAATTTAAAATTTATTTTCCTTTTCTTTCTCCATTTAATTCTTTCCAAATATAATCTAAGGTTAAGATCGGATTCAAACTCTCCCTGATGAGATCTCTCTTTATAATAGCTGATGCTCGATAACATCGACATGCCAGTGTCGCAGATTTTGTACATGTCTGTGTAAATAAAAATAATCATATATAAAAGCTTTATTTGATATTGAGCACTTTTTATAAAGCCGGTTGAAATACTTTAGATTACTACCCTGTGGATGTTGCACCTGGATTATTATTATTATTATCATTATATATATATATATATATATATATATATATATATATATATATATATATATATATATATATATATACGTACAATGATTATTTAGGAATCAAACAATCACAACGCTTTCTGGTATACGGTACCAATCAAAAGTAAAAAAGATTTATTGAAGTAAATTTATCACCTGAAATTAATGTGGATGCTTGCAATAAGTCTTTTATTTTGGAATTATCTCATGTTTAATATAAAATATCGGTACAACTCCAGTTTAGCGGATACTTTCGAAAATAATAAAACAAACTGAGGAATATCTGTTTGATCTACGTACATGTGACGGGCTGAATATATCCTATACAAAAAATCACGTAAATTAATCAAGTTTTTTTTGGTGCTATTTTACTTATAGGCCGATCAAGTTAATTGTGTTCATGTAAAAGCATTATTTTGTACTTACTCAGTCATATTTTATCTCTCACGCCCCGAAAAAGAATTTTAAAATATCAAGCAGAACTTTAATTAGAACGATTTTTCCATTTCCATAAGGGTTATATGAAATAGCGAGTCTGCGATTTTCGGAGTGGCCGGTTAGTGGCCGGTTAGCTAACTAAGGGCAGATAAGTGTCGCGAAAAGTTACCATGTAAATATGAAAAAAGAAAAAACCCCAAGAAAATTATATCGTGGAAAGTATCCCGGTGAACAAAGTAAAAATAATTATTTAATTTTCTATTTTTTAATTTAATAAATATATATTTTATTATTATTGCTTATGTGTTTCTTTCTTTTTATAATCCTAACAATAAAAACGGAGTTAATGCCCTTGTCTATTCTACCGACCGCTCACAGCCCAAAATGTCGGCTCGGGCACAAATACAGGTTGAACATCGAAATGGAAAAATCGTTCTAATTAAAGTTCTGCTTGATATTTTAAAATTCTTTTTCGGGGCGTGAGAGATAAAAATATATTATATAAAAGAAAATCAAATTTTAGCGATTTACGAAGAAAAAGTGCAAATATGACCGCCAGTTTTGGATTATTCAAACATAAATGAATTACGCTTATCCTCCTTTGGATACATCAAAATGGATGTCATATTTTCACTTCATCTTCGTAAACCGCTAAAATTTAATTTTCTTTTATAAAAAAACCCTTTTTGATTAATTTACGTCATTTTTTGGTATAGGATATATTCAGCCCGTCGCAGGTACATACATCAAACAGACATTCCTAAGTTTGTTTTATTTATTTCTTCGAAAGTATCCGCTTAACTGGAGTTGCACCGAAATATCTTCAAGTTCAAAGCTTTAAAATCTATTTTTAGATACATCCGGGGGAACACTTTGAATTATCTCCCCCTCTAATTTGACTCTTCAAAATTAAAGATAGGAAACAAAATTTTCGGACTTGTAATATAAAAGCACCCTATATTTTAATACACAAGGATTATATCGTCTAAATTAGTTCGTTTATTCTTAAGTCTAATTTTTGTTTTTATTTTAATTTTATTTTTTACACCACATGAAATTTAAACATTTCAATTTTTATCAGGTAAAATTTAATTAAATTTAATTTTAAACAAATTATTATTGCGTTATTAAAACAAGAATTTAAGATTATGTCCTTCAGCCGCCCCCTCGAAATTGTCAAATATTGAAATAAATAAAATAAAACCAATTTGACCTTTATTGGCACTTCTGCTGTATGTTTAGCAGCACATTTTCTTTCCTTTTCCTGGAAATAAGGGGAGATAATTCAACCGGAAGTGATTATTTATTTTTTTATTGTATAAATTATAACATTAAAAAATAGCAGCGCTGATTTCTTTTTGGGTATAATATAACAGTTAACAACTTTTTTTATTATATGATTTGTTGTGGCACCTGTGGATGGATCCACAAAATTATATCGGTGATTTACACGCAAATGGTGAAATCCTTCCGAAGCGAGTTGATCGTATGCACGCCGACAGTCTGAGATTATTGTTGTTCCGGGACGCTTTATTATAGGTATTAATGTTTCGGCATCTCTAGAAGGGACTGTTACTAAGAAGCCAGACTTAGTGGCCGGTTCATAGCCACCAAATACCCAAAGTTGTCGTCGGATACGGCCCGTTTTTAACCCACTTCCGGTGAATTCTGAGTGAATGGTACTTAGAGGAAAAAATTGGAACTCTTCAATTTCGCTTTCTAAATCGGCAGCTGCTAAATATATACAGCAGAAGTGCCCCATTATTTTTTTTTAATGTGACGTCAAAGTGGTTGTCTTTTTTTTTTACTAATATTTTTCACCTCTGTTCTTTTCTGCGAACCTCTTTTCTGGTCACCATCTTGAATTTTCCATTCGATAAGTCATATCACTCTGGAAAATACATCACTAATAATTTTAACGTAAATATACTGTTTCTTAAATGTCTTTCTTTTTTATTTAAGAATTCCCTTATCAGCGTTCTCGTAATCATGAAAGTGATCGGTCCTGTTGTCATAATATTTTTTTTTTACTTTGTAGTTTTCTGCGACGCTGCCTTTCTGGTCACCATTTTGAATTTTCACCTTGATTCATAAATACTACACTAATCTTTTGAAAGTAGGTATAATGTTTCTTAAATTTCTTTATTTGTTCTTTTTAAAGAATTTCTTGTCATTTTTCTCGAAATATAACAAAACTTAATCTAACCGTAAAACACGTAAAATAAAATAATTCAACGTAATTTTGCTGTATTACACAATAAGTTTGATTAGTTTCTTGTTGAAATATGATTTTATTTCGGGAAATCACAGTAAATATTCATTAAACTAACTACGTTAAAAAATATTTTCACTGCAGATTTATTATGGGAATGTATTTACTTACATTTTTTTATAAATAAAATTTACCCAATAAAAGTTTGATGAAAAAGCTGGTACGTGAACAGCTTTTGAACTAAACGAAACCGACTTTTTTAGGTACGTGCAAAAATGGCCATCTCTTGTACGGACTATGCTTATTAAAAAGCGTTTATCATTAATTATTTAATTAGTTTCCGTGTAAACTTTATTGTGTTTGAAAGATAAAAGCCTAAACTTAATCTCTAAAAAGAAAAAAAGAACTATATTTACGTGTGAAAAAGAAATTATAATGAAATATGTTATCACGACTGCTGAAAACCCAACAAATTCAGTGATTTTTGCACTTTGCAGAGATTACTTGTGAAAATCCCTATAATTTATAGATAAATTTACGTTTTTGGAAACTATTTCAAAGATAATTATTAAATTAAAGATACTGAATTAAAAAAAATCTTACGTTTTACTAAAAATTAGCAAAATTATCCCCTTAAAAGTCATTGATTAGTAAAATCCGGCATTCAGTTATTCGGTAAACGACTTTGTTTACCGATTGATTATCGCTATGCAAAATATATGGGAGACAAAAATGTAATAATTTATCATTTTTAACTTTATATATAAAAATGGTTTTGTAATAGTAGTTGAAAAATGATTATCCATTCATTTATTTATTCTATTTAAGGTTATAAAAAATGTAATCAATTTAAGTACCCTTATTTTGTTGTAATAAAAAAGGAAATGCTTATTTAATTAAAATATTTGTGAATGTACACAATTAAGATTTTATTTATTTTAAACTAAAAAGATTCATATTTAACTTGATATTAGTTTTTAATTCAGTAATACTCTGGAATTATTGATGACGTCTGTTTACCAATGTTGTTCCTTAGAATTTGAAATAAGACTTCTTTTAAATGTTAAAAATTATTTTTACGTTACGAACTGCGTCATAAATGAAAATCAGGAAATCCTCCGCAACATGGAGGTACACACAGATAAATTATTCCAAGCAAGCAGACTAAATATCATAATAGTGTACAAGAAGGAAACAACTGCAAAATGGTAGATTTTGCCGTACCAGCAGTCAACAGGGTTAGGATAAAACAGATAAAGGAATATGGAACTCGAAAGAAAGTCAATATAATACCAATAATCATAATTATGACTGGGAGAAATTTGAATCAAAGGAAAGACTGAGACTTTACAACGGATGCCAACGATGAAAACAGCTGAAATCATAAGGAACATTATTGAATGCAAAAACACACCACATAAACTGCAAACGCTAACCAGTCACATACAAGTTGCAAATGAAATAAAAGAAAACGAGAAAAAAAGAACATCACCACATGGACCCAAGGGAACTAAACCTGTAAGAAATTTAATAAACTACTATCCCTCCTGATAAAGTGATGGCAACAGCATCGGCTGACATGACTCAAAATGGTTGTGAAGGAGGTTTCGGAGACTTGATGTCAGACAGATGCCAGGGGACACCACTGGTTACTATCAGCGAACAATCACTAAGTATGACCTGTGTGAGAAGTCCTAGTAAGTCATTTTCCACTACAGTCACCGGTTTACATCTGGATCACTCATTTGCATAGTTCCAAGTGTAAGCCTTCCCCACACAGTCGTGTCTGTTCTTGTATTCTTTTGTGGCTAGATTGCTGCTATTATGTATTATGTAATTTACTATTTCGTCTCTTTGTTCAGAGAGTTTGCATTTACTGTTTTCCAGGGTTTAATTTGTATTAGCTTTGACATTGTTCTCGTCCTTCAATGAGTTGGAAGATTGAGTGTACATCCTTATAAGAAACAGTGACAGCCTCTACAACCTTCAGGCAAAGACCAAAGTGTGGATGGTACTTATACATGAGATGCTCTTTGTTGATGATGGAGCACTGATGACACACTCTGAAGAAGCATTGCAACAACTCATCAACTACTTCTCGTTGAGAGTTTGGCATGATCATCAGCTTAAAAAAGATTAACATTCTTAGCCAAGATGTAAGCAGCCAGAACTTTGCATGCCTTGGCTCCACCATCACCAGTAATCTCTCCCTTGATGCAGAGTTCAACAAATGTATCTGCAAGGTGGCAACAATGATAGCTTACTTGGTGAAGAGAGTCTAGAACCACCAGATGCTGATTACCAATATGAAAATGTACTAGGCATACATGCTCAGCACACTGCTCTACAGGGTGGATCATGTGCCTCTACTCCTGCCAATAGAACAGACTCAACACCTACCTGCACAGCCTCAGAATAATCATGGAAATCACCTGGCAGTACTATGTCTAAACATCAGGCAGACATTCCAAGTATGGTCACCTTGCTTACCCAATAACGACTCTGGTTAATTGGCCATGTCAGGCAAATAGACGATGAAAGGATTCCAAAGAATATTCTATACAGTGAGCTTCTTACCTGTTCTATACTGTAAGGATGTCTGAAAGTATGACATAAGGGCAGATATCATCTACCAAACCGGCTGAAAACTGCAGTTGCTGGAGAGGTGCTGTTAGATATACACCAAGAAGGACGAGGAGAGGAGAGACCAGCAGTTAGAGAATGGAGAAAACAGGCAGCAGAGGATAAACTTGCACAGTGCAATTCAACAACGTATAAATGTGAGGTACACAACTCTATTGTCTCCTGAGACAGACTGATGCCACCAACGATAGTTCTAATCACCTTATTCTGTGCATCTCTATTTCTATGTTCCAATATCAGTTTCGTAGCCATGTCCAGGTATTTTCGTGTTTCTTTTCTTGGTATTCTTGAATCGTCTCTGTAACTGTTTCTTTTTCTTCATCATTTAATTTCTCGTTTCGCTGCTCTTTCTCCGGTTCATGTTGACGGTGTCTCTTACTGCAGTGATCAGCCTTTCTGTGTTATGTATTTTTCCAATTCTTGTTTATGTCATCCACATAGTCTTCTATATTTGTCAGTACTCTTTTTCCTTCTTTCCTTTTGACATAGAGTCGTTTGATATCATCCTTCAGGTATAGTTCATTGTGGATAGTCATTAGTTTCTTTGTCTTCTTGTCAAGATCATAAAGTTCTTTTGTCCAGCCTATTAATGGTCCAGAATATCTTACTAGTTATACTGTTCAGGTGTTGATTTCTTTTATAAGATTTCTTCTATATAATTTTGTTTCTATGAGTTTTCTCATTCTTTTCAGGTATTTATCTAGTATTCTCTTTTATTGTGTTTATTGATGTTATTTACTTCCAGAGCTCCAAAATATGTATCGGTATAATGGTCGCAAGATGTCTTATCTCCTTCTGTTTGAGCAGTTCCATATCATTTGATGTCTTTCGAGCATTGCATTTCTGAATTCCATTTGAATGTCTTGGCTGATCGTGTTTATCAGTTATTCTATTTTTATTTTTGTTTTTTTAACGAATACCTTCAGAGCTTCCGTATATATATATATATATATATATATATATATATATATATATATATATATATATATATATATATAGTAGGTGTTTAATTCTTTGTTTTGTGTCTGTAAACTTGTATCCGGCATCACATTTACTCAGTATAGTGTTGAGTGGCATATAGTTGTGATAAATAGTCTCTTTGGAATATAGGTTTCTGTATTCTTATCTCAGTAAGGTGGTGTCCTCAGCTGTCAGTTCAAGTTTGAATGTTCCATTGCTTTCTTAATAAGATTTGTAATCTTGTCGTTATGCACTCAATTATCCATGTTTGCAGGATTCTTTCTTGGTTTTTCTTTTAGTCAATCCATGCCATGGCTCTGTTCTCTTTTTCTGCTTTTTACTTCTTTCATGATCTTTTGATCTATGTATACCACGTCGTGTGTCCTTTTTTTCATTTCCTGGCATCCTTTCTATTTTCAGGAAGTAATATACAATTATTTAGAGAGTAGTAGATCTTTTCTTTCAGTTTTGCTTTCAAGAGTTTTCACATGGTTGTTATAGTTGCTTCGGATCATTCCCTTTTCAGTCTATTTTCGTATTAATACAGTGCTTTCTTTTTTCATTCATTCTGATGTGTCTATTTTGTGGATATATATATTCTCAGGTTTTGCATTAGTCTTTCATGTAGGATCGTGAATTTTCTAAATGAGTCTGCATGTATTTCATTGTGGTCTGTTGTTTTCCAGTTTGCCATTCTTGCATTCTTCAGTAACATCGGTTAATATCCCTTCTTAAATTTACTGAATATATTACATGTTTATCAGCCTTTCAACATCTTTTATCGTCTTTTCACTTTCCCATATCTTACCTCAGAATGTTGTTTCCGTCTGGTTGTTCTGTTCTTGTTCTTGTTCCATTTCTGTTTCGATTAACTGACTTTTATTGTTTTCAAAAGTCATATTTTGTTTGTACTGTTCCAATTTGTATCTGTATTGTCTCAATCTTTTGCTGCTATCTTTTGTTTTAGTTCTTCATATTTCTTATTTAGTCTGTCTTCTTTATGAGTTTATCTACCATCTTCCATCGCTTTCTGCATTCTCTCATTCTATTTTCAGCTTTAGCTTTTTCAAAGTTGATTGATTGTTGTTTCACGTCTGATTCTACACACAGTTTTTGGTGAGGTTTAGTTTTTACTTTAATTGTCACACTTACTAGTTTGGCAACTGCATAAATTAAGCTACTATTATATTTGTTGAGATGTATTACAGGAGTCTGTTCACCTTTTTTGCTACTAATTTTTATTTCTTCGTTTCTTTGTCATTGAGATTTTGCTTTGTCTTCGTTCATAAATCCTTTGATCTTTTCAACTTCTGATCCTTCTTCAATTTCATATTTGTTGGTCTTTTCAGTCTCAGTGTTTCTGTTTTGTCAGTCTTCTACCAGTGGGTTTCACTAAGAGAAGTTTCTTGATACGTTACACCATGTATCTTTTGTTTGATTTCCATTAGTTGTAGCTCTGCGAACCACTCTCTCTTTGGGATCTATCTTGATCTGCTATCCTTTGTTCCGTCTCATGCTAGTCAGAAGGCAGGTCTCATAAATATTTCATTCGCTTCTGAAAGCCTCTTTCGCTGTTATTAAATTGCTTTTATGAGCTTTCATTATGACTCAGTTTTCGTATAAATTAACATAAAATGATCACCTATTTCCGAACAAATAATGTTTCTTAAGATACATAAAAACAGTTTTTATTGGCCACTTTGTAATTTGTAGATCAATTGTGAGTGTGAATATTTTTCTGCTTGAAAACAAAATAATTTGATATTTCGGTCGGAATTTAGCTTTAATAACACGACCTTAGCATGATGGTCAAATATTAAAATCTTGTGACGCACTAAATGGCCGTTCAGAGCTTCTACTATACATTCATAGACGCAAGTAAATAATGATACTTAAGATTTCAGTGTGAAAGACTGACGGACCGATCGAACTCATATAAATTTCTGGACCAAAATGAATATGTCACTTAAGTTTTACAGGAAAATCCTACTTTACACTCTGGACTCGAAATCTATACATGCACACATCGATAGATGCGACTTTAGCTTTAATCGTTACAGATCTACGGATAGAAAGAATCTTTTATAAGTAGACGTGAAAAGACGACAAAAAATGTTGAAAGGCTTATAAACGTGTAATATATTCAGTAAATTAAATAAGAGTTTGTGAACGCAGCGAAGAATACAAACTTCAGCCTTCACTGTGACAGACTTACAACAGGGAATTACTACATATAGAAATACATGACATATTTAAAAATTATTTATCAAATCTCAGTGTAGCAGATGTATGGTTAGAGGTTAATATCGATGAATAGATATATCTAAAAACAAACGATACTCTATTCTTTATACTAACGGGAAGACAGATTTGTATAGAAATACAGAAACATCTAAAAATCCTACCTCAGTGTGACAGACCCATGCAAGAGTAGATTCTTATAGAGATGACTGGAAGCATCTACCAATGCTATTTTTAATCAAAGTGTGACAAACCTATAGAATGACAGACCTGTGGAAGCATCCTTGAAACTTGAGTCTGAAAAACTAAACAACGCACGATACTTATTTATATATGAATGTAAAAATGGTATTTACACTTCAGCCTGTAAGGGATTCTTATATTAATTCATAGACATATCCAAAAATTCTAATTTAACTTTCAGAAGAACAGTCAGTGTTTTTATCCAGATATATAGGTGCATTTAAAAAATGTTTTTTAAGACTGTAGAGTGTAGAAGTATAGAAATGCAGAGTACAGATTCTTATAGAGATGCATGGAAACATCTAACAAACATCTGACGTGTGACAAACCAAAAATTACAACTTACCATAGAGATGCGTGGACGTGTCTGAACATGATAGGTGAAACTTATTTTGACAAACCAACTTCTCATGATAATTCGTCAAAAGACTATTAAACAATGGGTACAGTCTTTGGTAGAAAGAAAATGGTAAATGAAATATAAGTAACCAATGCTGTATTGTAAGGTTTTGTTTTTTACTAATATTTTTTGCCGCGTTTTTTCTTGTTTTGTTACTAATATGTTTTGCCGCGTTTTTTTGTTACTAATGTTTTGTTGCGTTTTTTTGTTTTATTACTAATATGTTTTGCCGCGTTTTTTTTGTTTTGTTACTAATATGTTTTGCTGCGTTTTTTTTGTTTTATTACTAATATGTTTTGCTGCGTTTTTTTTGTTTTATTACTAATATGTTTTGCCGCGTTTTTTTGTTTTATTACTAATATGTTTTGCCGCGTTTTTTTTGTTTTGTTACTAATATCTTTTGCTGCGTTTTTTTGTTTTGTTACTAATATGTTTTTCTGCGTTTTTTTGTTACTAATGTTTTGTTGCGTTTTTTGTTTTGTTACTAATATGTTTTGCCGCGTTTTTTTTTGTTTTGTTACTAATATGTTTTGCTGCGTTTTTTTTGTTACTAATATGTTTTGCTGCGTTTTTTTGTTTTGTTACTAATATGTTTTGCTGCGTTTTCTTGTTTTGTTACTAATATGTTTTGCTGCGTTTTTTGTTTTGTTACTAATATGTTTTGCCGCGTTCTTTTTGTTTTGTTACTAATATGTTTTGCTGCGTTTTTATTGTTACTAATATGTTTTGCTGCGTTTTTTTGTTTTGTTACTAATATGTTTTGCTGCGTTTTTTTTGTTACTAATATGTGTTGCTGCGTTTTTTTGTTACTAATAGGTTTTGCTGCGTTTTTTTTGTTTTGTTACTAATATGTTTTGCTGCGTTTTCTTGTTTTGTTACTAATATGTTTTGCAACGTTTTTTTTGTTTTGTTACTAATATTTTTTGCTGCGTTTTTTTTGTTTTGTTACTAATATGTTTTGCCACGATTTTTTTGTTTTAGTTTTCAACATGATATTTATGAACTGAGTTATTAAAGAAGTGTAGTCGGTTTTATTGTAAAATTAGTTGTTTTTGTAATAAATGTCAACTTGGCAAATAAGAATATTAAACTTTATGAAAGCATCAATGTTATTCTAGTTGATATGTATTTTAGGTTTTCCTCTTTATAGTTTAACAAGTGAGCAATAATACTCGATTGTAGAAACCAAATTTTAATTCTATTGAAATTTAAATCATTGAGAAAAACTTCCAAATTCCCCTTACTCCTTTTCTTTATAATAACAAAAATAACTGTGGAATTTCCGTTTGATATTCGAAAGTTAATTTATGCCTTGTAAATTCCGAATGTTATTTCATTTTTTATTAAAGAGTATTTATCAGAGGCATCCCCTTAATTTATAAAACAAAGTAAAATAAAATAATAGTGTTAACGTAAAAGTTACCATTTTTAATTCGATTTATGGAAACATAAAACGAGAGCAAATAATGAAAAATCTTTGTATTTCTTATTTTTATTTACAGATTTAAACTTTTATAGAAAAAAGTACCAAGCAAAAAATAACACATGGTTGTATGTGTTAGAATATGTTTTCTAACATTAACATGAAAACACAAAACGAAGAGAAACCATATCCATGTGAAGTTTGTGGGGCAGCATTTTCACAAAATTTTTATCTAAGAAATCACATGCGAACACATACAGGAGAGAAACCATATACATGTCAAGTTTGTGGATCTGCATTTTCACAAACTTCTATTCTACAAAATCACATGCGAACACACACAGGAGAGAAACCATATTCTTGTCAGGTTTGTGGCTCAGCATTTTCACAGAATTCTTCTTTAAAAAACCACATGCGAACACACACAGGAGAGAAACCATATTCTTGTCAAGTTTGTGCACTTTCATTTTCAAACCATTCTCATCTAAAAAATCACATGCGAAAACACACAAGAGAGAAACCATATTCTTGTCAAGTTTGTGGATCTGCATTTTCAAGGAATTCTGATCTTAAAAAGCACATGCGAACACACACAGGAGAAAAATCTCATCTTTGTCAAGTGTGTGGCTCTGCATTTTCAGAGAATTCTTCTCTTAAAAATCACATGCGAACACACACAGGAGAAAAACCATATTTTTGTCAAGTTTGTAAATCTGTATTTTCAGAGAATTCTAATCTAAAAAGGCACATGCGAACCCACACAAGAGAGAAACCATATTCTTGTCCAGTTTGTAAATGTGCATATTCTCACAATTCTAGTCTAAAAAAGCACATGCGAACACACACATGATAGTTTGAATTACCTAGGGGACACAGTCCTCAGGTTTGTTAGGTGTCTTTGTACATGGAGTTGTGGGGATAGCCTAGCATGATGATGCTTAATCTTACAAGAAGCCCATACCAAATATTCAAAATAACATATTCAAAACCCAATAGTAGATCTCAATACGACTATACACTGTCTCATACGAGGAATAGTACAATTTCTCCTAGTAATGTTTTCTCAAGGAATGCAACTTAGCTGGATACTCTACTAAACTAGATGAATTCTTGTCTTGGAAGTTAAAAGTTATCCAGTCGCTGCAAATTATTTTCCTTCATGTTAAGTTTTACATATCTTTTTTCTTTAAACATAATTACCGACTACTAATACGTCCACCAAACCAGGGGTAAACAAAATAAAACCAGCTGCCGTGAGAAAATCACTTTCTTTTTATTCTTGCCCCTTGCTTTTGGGCGAGAGGCTAGAGGTGGTTACATGCGCGTAGGCTGACTACTAAACACACATGCTCATTCACACACTTCGACGTACTAACGCCAAGCCTATCATGGCTACACACACACATACAAACATGGTCGCACACATGTGCTTACTACTATTCTCGGAACTGACTTCCAACAAACATTTCAAACTAACATTTTACCATGTAAAATTTGTAGATATATAAATATTTTGTGTTACCTTTAAATTACGTTTCGTTTTTCGTTCACCATATGCATGACTTATCTTTTAATCAACTTTTATTCATTGTTTTCCTGTGTTTATCCGTTTTCTTTGGGCTTATTGGTTCATCTTTAATAACGAAATATTACCTACACTTGCACTATAATATCCGGTGGATGTGCATTATTCTTCCTTAAATTTTAATTTCAATGTAAAGGTCTTATAGAGCTACTAAAATACAGCTGGTTCTGAAGGGAATGATGCTTCTGTACTACCAGAGACATTATAGCAGGGTAAAGTCTTGGGTTGAAAATGAATGGTAAATTAAATATAATTAACTAAAGTGTAAATTTTGTTCTAGTTTATCTTTATATTATCCGTTCGTTTTTATGTTTAGCTTGGTAACAAGTGATCAATAATACTTGATTATAGACACCGAATTTTAATTTCAATTCAAAGGCTTAAAAACACTTTTAAATTTCCATATAAGGAAATAATTCTTTTTCATTTATATGAATAAACAATATGAGTAGTTAGCATTTAAGTTCGAAATTCAAAAATTATTTTGATGCCTTTTAAATGTTGAACGTTATTTCAGTTTGTATTAAAGAGTATTTACTGGAGGCGCCCCCCATTAAAAAGTAAAACAAAAAATAAAATACTAATGTACTGAAACATAAAACGATGGCGAATGAAAAATCTATTGGTAACATCTTTTTATTTACAGTTTAAAACTCTTTTAGAAAATGATTATTTTCAAATTCAGCAAAGGATGAGGAAAAACCTTGTATGTTTGTTAAATTTAATAATCATTGTTAATTAACACAGTTTGTAGAAATCTTATATTCAGTCAAATATACTTTTGAGCTTATAGTTTAGTTGAACAAAGTTAAGTAAAAGGTTTGCAATTATATTAATCTTAGAGCGTAATCTTTACTAATCAAGACACACAATATTTTAATTCTCAAAATTTTACATACTCTATACTTTAGTATGATTTGGAAATCCATTGGAACATTATCATTGTTTTTCTTTTTAGATGATGAGAAAGTAACCTGAAGTTTCATAATACTGAGAGTTCAGTAACGTTGTTGATTGATTTTATGTAGTGAAAAGAATCTTATAATAAAATATCACCTAACTTGCAATAAATATATATGAATATTATTTTCTAAATCCGAAAATGTTCGTATCAAAAGGAAATTTGAGCAACTGGTTTGGATTAGAGAACTATAAACAAAAAGAAAAATAAACAAGTAAAACTCGTTCCTGTTTGGAAAAAGAAAAATATATCTCTAAAACAAACAATAATACAAACGTTTTCAAAATGCGTACTTGTTTTTAAAATAACAAGAAAAACATTATTTCTAAAAAAACAAAAGAAATAATACTTGTTTCAGAAAACAGAAAAAAATGTATCTCATCTCGAAATATAAAAAAACATGTGAATTACTTCATCAAAAAATGTAATAAGCACATATTTTAGTACTTATTTCGCAAGAGAAAAATTAGTACTTTTTTCAAAATTTGATAATTTGATCTTTCATTTTAATTTTCAGCCTGGCATATAAATACGTCATTAATCTTTTAAAAGTATTATGTTTCGTAAATACCCTTTTCTTTTAAAGAACTTGGTGTTTGTACAGGTAAGGGCACATATGAAATACGTATTTCCAAATAAATCTATTTACACTTACGAATCATGCTGAAATAAGTATACTCACCAAAAATTAGGAGCAATTATCCAGTAGAATTTTAATAAAAAATAATAAAAAACAATTTTTATTGTATATTGCCTATCAGCATTTATTTATCACATTTTTATATGACAGAGTAAGTTATGTCGTCATAATTCCTCTCTTATCAATGGTCATTCGGAAAAATACGAAAAAAAAAAAGATTTTTATTTTTAATTATAATTCTACTCAATAATATTTGCTAATTTTCGGTGTAGATTCCAATACATGCCTGATACATAAGGATATGAAAGATTTTTCGGATTAATTTATTTGAACTGCGTTTTCTCCTGTGTAAATGCATTTCTCGACAGAGTGTGGCATTCTGGTCTTCTACACAAACTTCAGGCTTATGGTATTAGTGGTGATGGTGTTGACATTATCGTGTCTTTTCTTTCTCATCGAAGCTTGCGAGTAACTTCATTCTCTTATCTTATCAATGCTGGTGTTCCTCGGGGAACTATTTTAAACCCAACACTGTTTTTTATCTATATGAATGATCTTCCAGGGAATATTGTCTCGAAAATTAATATATATACTGATGATACCACTCTCTATTCTGGTGTTGCTTTTCACCCATCTCCCTCGGATCACTTGAAATGTGTAGCTGATCAAGAAGTTGACCTAGGTTCAGTTGTCGATTGGGGTACGAAATACAGTTTAGAATCAGCTTGTGTTTTAAAATCGTAAGCGTGTCCTGTTTCTTCCTGAGATTCTCATGGACTGCTCTGCATTTGAGAAATCGACTCTGAAACTTATTGGTCTTTCTCTCTCATAAAATCTTTCTTGGAGTTCATACATCAGATCCATTGCTCGTTCTGCTTCTAAAAAATCGGTTCTCTTTATCGCTCCAAACACTTTCTTAGACCTGAGGCTATTCTCTATATTTAGCAATCTACAATCACACTAAGTATGGATTACTGTTGTCATAGGTGTGCTGGTGAATCTCTGTCCCATTTCAGTGTTTGTGATAAGATGCAGAAGCGTGCCTGTAATTTGATTGGCCCAACCCTGTTTGATCTTCTTTGCACCCTCTCTCACACAGATGTGATGTTGCTAGTCTCAGTCTTTTCTATATGACATGTGTTCTAAAAAATCATGTGATCTATTCCTTGCTTCTTTTGTTCCAACTCGTTTTACTCTTCGGTCTAGTGGTCTCCATCAATTCGCTATTTTGATACCTCATTGTTATACATCTTCCTATTCCAGTAACTTTTTCCATGAACTGCTTATTGTGTTTCTCCTACCAATAATCTTAGTCTTTGCGATAACCATATTTGTTCTTGTTCGCGCCTTACACCGAGTTGCTAGGGCGATTTCCATTTTAAAATCCCCATTTCTTGAAGATTGATTTAATTTGAAAGGGAAATAGGCATTAGTTAAAACAATTCAACCCGAGAAAATACAAATAACATTAAATATTTCAGAGGATATATACACAGTGACCGGACAATCAGCCAGGTTCAATATGGCGTCAGCCAAAGGACGTTACATATAATCATTCGTTAATAGTTATAATCGATAAAAATAGATGTTAAGGCTTTTTAGGAGTCCACCTTTAAAAAAATATTTATCGTAACCAAATTATTTTTTAAATAAGATTTGAAAGTTAAATTTACTTTTTACGGTCATTAAATTATAAACTGAACTAAATTCTTATGAATGAAAATACTTGTGTTTATTTTAGAGAGGTCTATATTATATATTTAAATATTTGTCTGAAAAGTTTGAATGACACAACTCCACAAATAGAAAAAAAACAGAGATAAATCACAGATTTTCGTAAACATGATATATATTCTTCTAATATAGTAAACATAAGTAATTCGAAATTTATCGAACAAATATGTTTTTCTTCGTAATATTAAGAAAAATATTTAAATGACAGATTCTTTTCTGAAGAAACCAAAATGCATTATACTGCATTCACTGTCGAATGAAAAGTGTTTTAAATGAACAGGAGAGGTTGCTAAGCGAATCATCCTGTGTTAAAAGAATGAAAGTTTTTTACATCAATAGTTTTATAAATAGAGATTAAATCAACATTACCTCAACAACCATTATTTCTAGTTTTATAACAATTTGGCTCAGTTAATATATTAATGACAAGGCGATACTTTAAAAGGTAAGTTAAACTTTCAAAATCCTATTTAAAAAATAATGATTTTGTTACAAATATATTACATTTTTTATTTCGGTCATTCTTTTCTGAACCCTGTCTAATAGGAAGAGAGACTAATTTTAGATGCACCAGATGTAGAAAAACAATCCATGTATGGTGACTTTGTAGATATATAGTTTTCTAGCCTGTTAGAGGGAGGCCACTTTACTTCCAGCTACCTTGGCAATAGCGTCTACATATTTGAGTACAATTCATGTTGTCTCTGAATGTTATGCCGATGAATTTGAATAATGAACAGGCAGAGTGTTATGCGCCATGGAAAACGGTAGCTGAGAATGTTTCTTGTGATTGTTAAAGGAAAGAAGTTTTGTCTTAATAGCATTAAATGTTTACGTCTCCATTCAACTACAGACTAGAGGACATTTTCTAAAGTTTCATACACTGCCTTGGATATGTGTACATTGGTTTTCCCACATGTCTGGTATAGAGCGTTGTGTCATAAGCAAATATACCCATGTCGGACACAATTTCATCAGTGAGGTTGTTTATGAATTTCAAAAATGATAATGGTCCAAGGATCGAGCCATGGATCACATCCGTATTAATGCCATGTTGTTTGGATGTACAGCTATCGAGGACAACCTGGATTTTTCTCTTGTCAAAAAAGGATCTCATTATAGTAAGTATTCGTCCAGTAATACAGTATGGTTTAATTTTCATTAGACGAATTTTATTCCAGACCTTATTAAAATCTCTGCCTTATGCAGTGCGTGGTATATGCGTTCAGAGATGATCGGTATTATATCCGCATTAGAACAGGCTTGTCTAAATCCATACTGTCGGTCGAAATGGATTAGCGCTTGGTTGATTAATGACTTTAAAAAATTAGCAAAGACTGATGGGCGATCATTGAGCGAGTCAGTTTTTTCACCAGAATTCTTGAATACTGCTACCACAAAGGTAATATTTTTTTGTAGAGTTTGGAAAGAACAGGAACTAGCTAAGCAGATCATTATTTTATTAATATTGCAGGGATGAGATCAGACTAACACGCTTTGAAAATGTCTAGGTTTTCTATGCTATCACGGACATGGGAAAGGATGATAATCAGATTATAAACTGTGGCTTCTATTTGCAAAGGAAAACTTTGGGAGAGAGTGGGTTGTAGGGTTCTAAGGCGCGGTTTTAGGCTAACCGCCGGACAAGTAGATCGACCTTCCCAGTTGTCATGTTGGATAGTAGAGGAATTCTTTATTGTCCATTATTCACCACACTATTATACATTTTCCATAAATCACGAGTTATTAATTTCTGCAACTCAATGTGATTCCTGGTCATTTTTGGAATATTAGATAGTAAAGGGGGCTAGAGAGAGAGAGACAGAGAGAAGGAGAGCCTCCAACAAAAAAGTTGGGAGGACACCCTTAAAGGTGGTAGGAGTAGCAGATAATCGGAAATGATGTTACTTCCGTTCGGGGCAGATTCTGCTTCTTGTTCCTGACTCTCGGCTGAGGCGTTTGTGAAAAAGCCCGATCCGTGCAAATAGACGGGGATAAGGGAGAGAGCAGTGGCGCAGACGGAATGAATATGTTTCTCCAGTAATGTTATCGACAAAATATTCCAATCGACATCCTGGGTACATGCGTGAGAAGGTAAGCGAGTATCAGACATCACAGATTCAAATATACAACATATCCGATTTCAATATACAGCATTGGTTATTTGGGTCAAGTAACCTTGGCCCTCCCAATGAGGGTATGTGCAAACCGGGATATCACGGACGTGTGGGTCCAGCGAAAGAAGACAGTGGCGTCCGAATATAAAAGACGATATAAAAAACAAAGAGCGGAAGACAGAGAAAAGATAAAGAGCAATTTAATTGTTAAAGTAAGACAACATTGAAAGGAAAAGTAAACAGAAGGAAAAGAAAAATAGGAACAACATGATTTTGTTTACCGTTTCAACGGGAAATTAAAGAAGTAGTAATAAAAAGAATGTGAACATTATATCGAGGTATTGGTTCAGAGTAAATAAGTTTAGTTTATGAAATGCATATAAAGAAGAGATTGACTTTAAATCTAGACTGAAAAATAGAATGGAGAAGACAGAAAGAAAAAGAACTATAATAGACGGTAGATGAAAGAAGGAAACAATGAACAATGGGGAACTTATTTGTGAGAAGAAATGGTTCGTGTAAAAGAGAAATGCACTCACAAATATACACGCATGCAATCTAGAAAGAGACAATATTCGAATAAGAGGATGATATGTCGTCAATCAGAAATGATGGGATTATTGTTTTATTGTTTTTGGTTCAGAAAGAGAAATGCACCTACACACATACAAACAAGAAAGAGATAATATTCGAATAAGAGGATGATATGTCGTCAATCAGAAATGATGGGATTATTGTTTTATTGTTTTTGGTTCAGAAAGAGAAATGCACCTACACACATACAAACAAGAAAGAGATAATATTCGAATAAGAGGATGATATGTCGTCAATCAGAAATGATGGGATTATTGTTTTATTGTTTTTGGTTCAGAAAGAGAAATGCACCTACACACATACAAACAAGAAAGAGATAATATTCGAATAAGAGGATGATATGTCGTCAATCAGAAATGATGGGATTATTGTTTTATTGTTTTTGGTTCAGAAAGAGAAATGCACCTACACACATACAAACAAGAAAGAGATAATATTCGAATAAGAGGATGATATGTCGTCAATCAGAAATGATGGGATTATTGTTTTATTGTTTTTGGTTCAGAAAGAGAAATGCACCTACACACATACAAACAAGAAAGAGATAATATTCGAATAAGAGGATGATATGTCGTCAATCAGAAATGATGGGATTATTGTTTTATTGTTTTTGGTTCAGAAAGAGAAATGCACCTACACACATACAAACAAGAAAGAGATAATATTCGAATAAGAGGATGATATGTCGTCAATCAGAAATGATGGGATTATTGTTTTATTGTTTTTGGTTCAGAAAGAGAAATGCACCTACACACATACAAACAAGAAAGAGATAATATTCGAATAAGAGGATGATATGTCGTCAATCAGAAATGATGGGATTATTGTTTTATTGTTTTTGGTTCAGAAAGAGAAATGCACCTACACACATACAAACAAGAAAGAGATAATATTCGAATAAGAGGATGATATGTCGTCAATCAGAAATGATGGGATTATTGTTTTATTGTTTTTGTGTTCAGGAAGAGAAATGCACCTACACACATACAAACAAGAAAGAGACAATATTCGAATAAGAGGATGATATGTCGTCAATCAGAAATGATGGGATTATTGTTTTATTGTTTTTGGTTCAGAAAGAGAAATGCACCTACACACATACAAACAAGAAAGAGATAATATTCGAATAAGAGGATGATATGTCGTCAATCAGAAATGATGGGATTATTGTTTTATTGTTTTTGGTTCAGAAAGAGAAATGCACCTACACACATACAAACAAGAAAGAGATAATATTCGAATAAGAGGATGATATGTCGTCAATCAGAAATGATGGGATTATTGTTTTATTGTTTTTGTGTTCAGGAAGAGAAATGCACCTACACACATACAAACAAGAAAGAGACAATATTCGAATAAGAGGATGATATGTCGTCAATCAGAAATGATGGGATTATTGTTTTATTGTTTTTGGTTCAGAAAGAGAAATGCACCTACACACATACAAACAAGAAAGAGACAATATTCGAATAAGAGGATGATATGTCGTCAATCAGAAATGATGGGATTATTGTTTTATTGTTTTTGGTTCAGAAAGAGAAATGCACCTACACACATACAAACAAGAAAGAGACAATATTCGAATAAGAGGATGATATGTCGTCAATCAGAAATGATGGGATTATTGTTTTATTGTTTTTGGTTCAGAAAGAGAAATGCACCTACACACATACAAACAAGAAAGAGATAATATTCGAATAAGAGGATGATATGTCGTCAATCAGAAATGATGGGATTATTGTTTTATTGTTTTTGGTTCAGAAAGAGAAATGCACCTACACACATACAAACAAGAAAGAGATAATATTCGAATAAGAGGATGATATGTCGTCAATCATAAATGATGGGATTATTGTTTTATTGTTTTTGTGTTTAGGAAGAGAAATGCACCTACACACATACAAACAAGAAAGAGACAATATTCGAATAAGAGGATGATATGTCGTCAATCAGAAATGATGGGATTATTGTTTTATTGTTTTTGGTTCAGAAAGAGAAATGCACCTACACACATACAAACAAGAAAGAGATAATATTCGAATAAGAGGATGATATGTCGTCAATCAGAAATGATGGGATTATTGTTTTATTGTTTTTGTGTTCAGGAAGAGAAATGCACCTACACACATACAAACAAGAAAGAGATAATATTCGAATAAGAGGATGATATGTCGTCAATCAGAAATGATGGGATTATTGTTTTATTGTTTTTGGTTCAGAAAGAGAAATGCACCTACACACATACAAACAAGAAAGAGATAATATTCGAATAAGAGGATGATATGTCGTCAATCAGAAATGATGGGATTATTGTTTTATTGTTTTTGTGTTCAGGAAGAGAAATGCACCTACACACATACAGACATACAAACAAGAAAGAGACAATATTCGAATAAGAGGATGATATGTCATCAATCAGAAATGATGGGATTATTGTTTTATTGTTTTTGGTTCAGAAAGAGAAATGCACCTACACACATACAAACATACAAACAAGAAAGAGATAATATTCGAATAAGAGGATGATATGTCGTCAATCAGAAATGATGGGATTATTGTTTTATTGTTTTTGTGTTCAGGAAGAGAAATGCACCTACACACATACAGACATACAAACAAGAAAGAGACAATATTCGAATAAGAGGATGATATGTCATCAATCAGAAATGATGGGATTATTGTTTTATTGTTTTTGGTTCAGAAAGAGAAATGCACCTACACACATACAAACATACAAACAAGAAAGAGATAATATTCGAATAAGAGGATGATATGTCGTCAATCAGAAATGATGGGATTATTGTTTTATTGTTTTTGGTTCAGAAAGAGAAATGCACCTACACACATACAAACATACAAACAAGAAAGAGACAATTGTTAAGATCGAGGGTCGTGTTCCACTCGATTATGGACGTGTTCATTAAACCAAACAATGTTGCATGCAAAGACAGAGTAATAATTAATAAACAAAATGAGGTAGTTCAAATAACGTTTATTGAACGTGTGTGTACGTGGAATGATGAAGTGTGTGATGTATGCATGTGTGTCGATGGAAAAACAGTTCTTGAAAAGGTATAAGAAGAAATGAATCCGGCGTAGGAAAAGTCTTTGAAAGCCGTACACAAAGAAAATGAGTTGAGAACTCTTACCGTTGTTTGACCACGTGTGTTGGTAGTTGTTATGCCGATGCCATTTGAAGAGAAAAGCGTGAGACGAAGCGCTAGTGTATTAGCGTCGTTCTGTCGACTAGAGAAGAGAGAGAGAGAGAGAGAGAGAGAGAGAGATGGGGCGCTGGTGCCAGCGTTGTTCTGCCGATGCTGGTCGGTGAAAGAGAGAGATGGATTTTTCGTTTGCAACGGTTTTTATAGTCAGAAGAGCAGATAACTCTGGTGTCGCTTTACAGTGCCACCTGTCGGTGAAAAAGCGACACCTACCGGAAAACCGGTGTAGTTATGTTTTGAAAGGAGGAGGTAACTGCTACACAATATTCGAATAAGAGGATGATATGTCGTCAATCAGAAATTTATTGTGTTTATTGTTTGTTTGTTTTTGTTTAAAATGCATTCATACACGTACTCAGACATGACAACTGGAAATAAATGACAACATTTCTGATCAGAGATTCTGTTGGTTTTTTTCTTTCTGATCGACATGTTATATGCACTGGAAGGGGTGAGAAGTGGAAATAGAGAGAGGGAGAGAAGGAGAGAGAAAGAGAGAGAGAGCGAGAGAGAGAGAGAGAGAGAAATAAATTTGTTTTAAAATAAGAACTGCGTCTTTATCTTGTATGTATACTTATTTCTCAGAATTATTATTTTTTTGTTTTGTTTTATTTATTTATTTTTTTAATTGTGAAACGCTAACTGATTTCAATTTGCAGCATGTAAACCTATTCTCAATACCATTCGAAACACAGGTTTACTTCATAACAATAACAATATGAACTCTGCCAACCTTAAAAATTATTTCTCTAATAATATCTACGTACTACTGACTTTAAAGAACATTCTTTTATTATAGACTTTCAACCTTTTTTCCTCGTCCAGACTCTTGGACTTATACTCTACTACTAACAAATTGTCATTAGAGTCTTCTACCAAAACGGTGCTCGATTTCTTGTGTAAGTGGTCGCAAATTTCAGTCCTACAAGATAATGATTAAAAAGCTTACCCTTTTTTTTATTCACAAGAGTTATGTAAAGGGGATACACTCAGTGACATTGCATGAGGCGATTTCGGAAATGTTTTTTGCTTACCTCCCATAATGAGCATAAATACTTAAATGTAACGGATATGTTAAAAGTAATTGAGTTCTTATAATGACAGAAACTGCTGTCTACCTCAGAGTCTTGCTCCTGTGAAACAGAAATTTAGTTTATTTATAAAAATATAAGTGATGTATTTACTTAGAAAAGTTGCAATAACCTCACACTAACCACAACCTAACCCTAAGCCTAAAACCCAACCCTTACCTGAACATATTTGTAAAAAGAGCTTTAATTAGAAACACACCCCTAACATAACCCCTACCGTAACCATAGTTTTAATGCCTAAAAGAGAGCCTTAAAATGTACGTTATTATCTTTTTTTTTTTAAATGTATAATAAAGTTTAAATTATCTAAAAAAAGTTTTAATTATCTCGCTTAAAATTTATCCGAATAACAAAACATTGCAGCAATTGCCGCATACGAATAAAAGTTTCATTTCCTAAATAATAATTTAAAAAATAATGGATTATTTTCCGTACATTTGGGCGTACGCTAATAGTTTTCAATTACAAGTAAGTATTTCCTAAATCATTCCTGTTATTTTATTTTTAACTGCTAATTAACTCAGGTGTAGTTCTGAGAACAATCGCATATTGTTACTTTAAATTAGTATACCATTTACTAAAGAGTTTCTTTATTATTTTCCCTAAAATATTACTCTAATCTAGCTATTAAACTCGTAAAATAAAATAATTCAATGAAATTTTTCTATATTACCTAGAAACATTGAAAAAAAATCTCATGAAAATTATTATTTCAGTTTCGTAAATATATCATTTTCCAATCATTTTAGGTTTTCGGTGAACGGGAAGATTAGATGACGTTAAAGATTTTTCTAAAGGAAGAGGCTATTTTGCCGGTCCCAGCAAAATAACGAGGGGGGCGTTATTTTGCCAGTCACGGCAAAATAACGACCCCTCGTTATTCTGCCGGCTTATGTTATTTTAACCTAACTGTTATGGCCTTGTTAAAGAAAGGATAATGAAATAAATAAGGACAAATATTTAATAACAATTTATTTTCATCGTCATCATCAGTTGTTATTCTGTCAGTTATGTTAATCTTTTGAATATAAAAGAAATATCTGCTTTTAATAAAAAAAACATTAAAAGTAAAAATTGATTAAATGAACGAAAATAGTACAGACAATTAGATTATTTAGTCGGATTTAGAAGTAATTTGCGTTGGATAATAAATGTTTTAGTTATTTAAGAAAGAAATAAGTTTTCATTCATTGATATAAAATATAAATAACCGTTGTTAAGGAATCTGATTATTAAAAATAATTAAAGAAAAGTCGCTAAAGAAATTAAATCAGATATACTTTTATTTTCAACAGTATGTGTACGTTTAAATAATTACAGTTTTATAAACAGTCTAAACAGCAATTTTAAACCTGATTTTCACTAAATTAACCATTAAATTGAATGTTTGTTTTGCGATAAAATAACAACAGCAGTAATTGTCAATAATTTCAACTGCTACATGTAACGACGAATTTTAATGCAAAGTTGAATTGTTTTACAAACAAACATTGTGATGTAATCCGGTAGAGAGTTATATTAAATAAAGGTAGACATAAACGGGGTTCAAAGCGAATTATTTGTACTTAAAAACATTAAAAAAATTATTGGTAAATCCATTTAAATGGACATAGAAATTAATCGTAGTTACTTAGTCTATGGTAAAAAAACTCATTTTTTTTTCGTAAATCGTGGCTAAAATCGCCGTATGAATTATTTATTTAATTTTTTTAAATAGTCAGAAGTTTTTATTATTTCTTTTTTTATTGGAAAAATGTTGAAATAAAAATAAACCGGCTGTTAAGGGGACTCGGAAAATCTTCACTGTAACTGTAACAGCTAGGTTAAATAAACATTAACCGGCAAAATAGAAGCCCCATCGTTATTCTGCCGGGACCGGCAAAATAGCGTATTCGTTTTCAAAAAGGTTTATGCATTAGCTAAGAAACAACTGTATATTTTTGTAAAAGATTATAACATGCGGAACATATTTTAGTTAACATCAATTGAGTAGTAAGTATAAAAAAGAAAGAAATCCTTAACAGTTGTTTTTAATTAGTATCGACTTATTCCCATGATCGGCATGATCAATAAAAAAAAAAGTGGAATGGAAACTAGGTGCAATGAAAAGAAGTAAAAACTTTTAGTGAGTTATAAAAATAATTTATTCAAAAAATTAAAGAATTTAGAAAAATATGTTTCACAAGATTTTAAAAAGTAAAATATTTGTAAAAATCTTTGTTTCACAACATAATTCTGCGTTTTTGCAACACTTGTGTTTTCTCAATATATGAAAATTAAATTATTTATATTTGTTTAAAACATATTTTTGTATTGTCGTAACGCAATTATTTTAAATATCAGTAATGCACCATATAACAATTATTTATTTTTTAAAATTAAATATTTATAAAAATATTTTCTGTCAAAACATAATTCTGTTTTAGCAACACTTCTTCAAAAGGGTTAATGCCTAATACTTTTCTTCGAACGTACTTATTGTTGTAGTATCAGCAATAGAAATCTAGCTAGCCCTCCTCCCACTCCCTTCCCATATCCCCTCTTCCGGTTTCGGGCTCACCGTCAGCAGTTCCGGTTTGTACACCCAAGTAAATAAACGTGTTTCACTTCAGCCTCCTTGTATTTTCGTCTAATCGACATCAATCAATGTATACGGATATCACAACATGGTGTCAGAAGTGGTTGCAAATAAGTTATAGACATCTACAGTTATCGTAGAAAAGTCGAACAACAACAGAGAAAAAAAATAGAGAAGATAAACAAAAAAAAAAAGAAACGGGTCAGCAGTCTACACGTGGAGACGGTAAAAGAGGAACTCAAAACAAGTAAGTCACGGTGTAAAGTGAATCTACAAAGTCACGGACATAATACCCCCCCCCCCCAAAAAAAAACAAAAAAAAACAAGCAAACAGAGAAACGCTGTCGAAAAACGCCAGAACAAGACCCTGTGAAGGTAGGCGATTCGCTATTCATATCCATATTGTTATTGTTATTTTTCTAAACCAACAACAACAACAAAATAATGTATATACAAATACCGTACGCTAATAACTCAAGTTACACAACAACAAAAAAAAAAAATTAAAAATAAAAAATAATAATAATACGTATTCTTTTTCATTTCTTCTACGTGTACTAATTCACTTTATCAACAATGGCCTGTCAATTACCTCCCCCGTCTATGGATTGGCAGAGTGCCAATTTACCAAAAGATTTCGACAGATTCGCTCGACAGGTTATGTTGCACTTTAACGGACCTCTCAAAGATGCAAGTGAAGACGTAAAAGTGAATTATCTGTTGCTATGGTCGGGAATAGAAGGCCAAGAGTTGAGTGACACATTTGAATTTGAGGCAGGTGAAGCGTGCAATGTAGAACACTACATCAAGAAATTTCGCGCATATATAGAGCCGAGGTCAAACTTCCGCGTCGCGAGATACCAGCTCCTACAGTGCCGGCAACAACCTGATGAAGCAGCCCACGGATTCTTGAAGAGACTAAGGCAAATAATAAAACAGTGCGAGTACGATCTCCCCGTCGAGAAAACCCTTCTGGTCGACCTTTTTATTTTTGGACTGAACATAAAGTCCACACAAAAGGCATTACTCAAAGAAGGAAAGAATCTCAGCATCGCAGAAGCGCTACATGCTGCAGAGACAGAAGAGGCAACACTGAAGCAGGTGGAGGCAATACAAAACACACATAGAGAACCAAAGATCCCCGAGGAAAGAACAGAAGATGCCCACGCAATAAAGACGGGGAAGGAGTACTATAATAAATGTTACTTCTGTGGAAAAGGCCATTACAGAGGTGAATGCCCAGCAAAAGGAAAAACCTGTGGGAAGTGCCGGAGGACAGGGCATTTTGCAGTTGTTTGCCGCACCAGAGACACAAAAGACTCCATTAATAAGCACGATAGACCTCCAAGATCGGCAAAACCCCCAAGAAATAGAAACGCTCACAACATAACAGCACACAGCGACGAAGAAGACGACAACTTGCCAAAAGAGGCATATTTCCATACCATATCAGCAAAATCGCATACTCCAACAGATGCTAGAGAGGCATATGCGGAATTAAGAATAGGGAACAACAGATCCCAAATAAAAATAAATGCAAAGGTGGACACAGGCGCTATGAGCAACTTTATCCCTTGGGAATACTTCAAAAAACTCCAGCATGTACACCTTCAAGACACTCCTATCCGACTATTAGCCGTTGGGGGTGTTCAAATCGACCAAGTGGGCGTATGTCACCTAGGAGTCAGATATGGTGACAAGTTCACAAGTACCAACTTCCATGTAGTAAGAAGTGATGGACCCGCGCTACTTGGCCTCCAGACATCTAGGAAACTAGGACTAGTGACCCTCAATTTTACAATAGGGACCAATATACCAAAACAAGACCACACCACTTTACCCGCGGCAGTACAATCAAAACCAGAAGGAGATACGAAAGAAAGAGAACGGATACTCAAGGAATTTGCTGACATATTCGAAGGCATTGGCTGCTTGCCAGGGGAGTACAGCATCAAGATTGACCCGTCAGTACCCCCAGTAATACACCCACCCCGTCGGGTACCAATAGCCTTGAAAGAGAAATTCAAAGCAGAGTTAGACTCCCTTGTAGCTCAAGATATAATAACCCCTGTAACAAAACCGACAGCCTGGGTAAACTCTTTTGTATGCGTCACAAAAGCCAATGGATCTGTCAGACTATGCCTGGACCCTAAGGACTTAAACAGGGCAGTGTTGCGGCCACACTTTGTTACACCAACATTTGAGGAAATCATCTCCAGACTTCATGGAGCAAAATGGTTCTCAATAGTGGATGTGAAATCAGGCTACTGGAACATGAAGCTGGACAAAAAATCAAGAGAACTTACAACATTCATCACTCCTGAGGGACGCTATATGTTTAAGCGCTTCCCAATGGGGGTCAAGAGTGCGCAAGACGAATTTCAGCGGGCCATGTTTGAGACCTTTGGGGACATTAAAAATGTCCTCTCAATATCGGACGACACCGTTATCGTTGGATTTCAGGAGGATGGCAGCGATCATGACATAGCACTCAACAAACTCCTAGAAAGAGCTCGGTCTAAAAACTGCAAATTCAACCCGGATAAATTAGTGGTCCGCACGCAAGAAATCTCTTTTTTTGGACACATTATATCAAGGGATGGAATAAAACCAGACCCAAAGAAGACAGAGGCGATCGTCCAAATGAAACCACCAAAAGACGAAAAACAATTAGCAAGCTTTCTTGGGCTAGCAAATTATTTAAACAAATTCTCGCCAATACTGGCAATGCTGACCAAGCCACTCCGAGATCTTCTGTCAACAAAAACTCAATTCATCTGAACTGAACAGGAACAGATGGTTTTTAACAGCATAAAAGACGAAGTAGGGAAAGCAATTGTGCTTAAATATTTTGATCCAAAAGCGCCAATAAATATACAGGTTGATGCATCATCAGCTGGACTGGGTGCAGCCCTCATCCAAAATGGAATGCCGGTCGCTCTAGCAAGCAAAACCCTGTCGGGGCCTGAGACAAGGTACTCGAACATAGAACGCGAAGTGGTTTTTGGGCTGGAAAAGTTCCATCACTATGTATGGGGCCAAGCAGTGACAATAATAACTGATCACAAACCGCTAGAATCAATAGCCCTAAAGAATCTTGCTAATGCACCACCAAGGTTAGCGAGAATGTTACTTAAAATCCAAGGCTATGATTTCACACTTAAATACAATCCAGGAAAATCCATTCCCATAGCCGACTGCATGTCCAGGGTGTCACCAATCCCAGGGGAACCAATCAGGGATGTAGACATCAACATACATCTACTTAACGCACACCTGAACGCATCCCCAACTCGCTTGCTAGAGATCAAGGCAGAAACACTCAAAGACCCAGTATTAAAACAGCTCACCAGCACAGTTATGTCTGGATGGCCAGAAAATCGATCCTGCTGCCACTCTCACGTACAAGCTTTTTGGAATTATAGGGACGAAATTGGCTTCCAAGATGGAGTACTCCTTAAAGGCAACAAAATCATCATACCTCGCTCACTTCAACCAGACATCCTACAACAACTACATTCATCCCACCAAGGGATAGAGAAAACCCGCTTACTGGCCCGAACAGCAGTGTTCTGGGTCGGTATCAACAAAGACATAGAGGAACTAATTAGAGACAGCTCCACATGTCAGAAGTACCAACCCAGTCTCCCACCAGAAACACTACTCCAGCACGAGACCCCTTCTTACCCATGGCAGTATGTCAGTACCGACATCTTTACCATGGAAGATAAGGAATTTTTACTGGTGGGGGACCATTACAGCCGCAGCCCTTTCATACGGCGTCTCCACTCGACGACATCAGCTGCAGTAATCCGACAAATGAAGCTCCTGTTCGAAGAACGAGGTGTCCCGGAGGCAGTATTCAGTGACAATGGGCCCCAGTATTCCAGTGCAGAGTTTGAAGATTTTGCCAAATCGTACAACTTTAGGCACACTACCTCGTCACCACTCCATTCCCAGTCAAACGGGTTCGCAGAAAGGATGGTGGGCGTCTGTAAAAAGTTGTTGTTGAAAGCACGAGAAACGAACACAGACACCCACCTAGCAATGATGGCGTACAGGGCCACACCGCTATCAGCTCAAATCAAATCCCCAGCAGTACTACTGAATGGAAGACCCATGAGGACCCCACTAGTGTCGAAACAACAACTAGGGGATGAACAAACAAAGCTAGAGTTGGAGAAGAGCAAAGAAGAAACAAAAAAGTGGTATGACCGAAAGAATAGCCATCAACACACACAGTTACATACCGGCCAACAGGTTCATGTTCAGGACAAAAGAACCAGACTCTGGGAACCTGGAAAGATTGTGCAGATCGCAGCAGAGCCAAGGTCATATGTAGTAAAATTCGCCAACGGTTGAATCCATCGCAGAAACCGGCAGTTATTAAGGCCAACAAAGGGAAAGGCGGACAACACGAAATGCCAGCACCAACGGAAAACTTGTTGTGGCACACACCGAGTCCCTTACCCTCACAGCACTATCCCAGCACAGGGACCACGGCCAGCCAGTGGTCAACCATCAACCATCTCAAGCACACATCCACCAGTTCCATCAACACCTGCCAAACTACGTAGGTCGAACAGGACGAGCAAACCCACCCAGCGGCTCGACCTGTAACAGAACAAAATGAACTATCTCCCCCACCCCGCAACCTCTCCAGCCCATCACAGCCCAACGTACTTCTCCTTTAATACAGAAGGGGATGTTGTAGTATCAGCAATAGAAATCTAGCTAGCCCTCCTCCCACTCCCTTCCCATATCCCCTCTTCCGGTTTTGGGCTCACCGTCAGCAGTTCCGGTTTGTACACCCAAGTAAATAAACGTGTTTCACTTCAGCCTCCTTGTATTTTCGTCTAATCGACACCAATCAATGTATACGGATATCACAACACTTATGATTCCGGTTTTTAGCAACTAACCTTGATAATAGGTAATAGGCCGATAATACCAACATATTTACTCATTTAAAATGTGTGTTTCTTCAGAATGCATACGTAATACTAAATCAATTTTTGATCGTTTTAAGAAGCTCCCCACCACTGATGCTACAGTTAGTCGGCCGCTAAGAATAACCCCGCTGCCAAGGGAGTAAACTTTTCGGCTTGCTAAATTCTTTACGCTTTAACCCTTTTCACACGTGTGGGAGTAAGATAAAAACTGGCCTTGTGCCTAACTCCTGGAGAGGAGTAAATCAATATTCATTATAATATAGTGAAACTACAGAGACAATTAAACTACAGAATACCGGAAGTTGTTATCTACGAAGTTTAATATCGGGTACGGATCGCGGTCTGTCACCGTAGCAGCGTCGCAGAAACTTCGCTTAGAGTCGCTCGTTCTTCAACATTGTTCCCCTCTCCCCTTCAAAGATAAATATTGAAATAAATCAAATTAAAATAAATTGATTTATTTTTTTAGATACGGAAAGGATCGGGACTGTTGTCGAAGTTGTAGTCTTTATTTATTGATGTATTTGTTTTATTTTATCTTTGTAGTTTTCTGCGAGCTGCTTTCTGGTCACCATCTTGAATTTTCAGCTCGACTTTCCCAAACCCGTATCTTCTCTTTTAATTCTCAAATTTAATCGTGTTATTATCGTTATTATTTAATTTCTCCAAAGCTGAGAAGTAATACGAAAGACGTTTCTATACAAGTAAGTATCATGTTTTATAAGTTTATTGATTTTTTTGTTATTGAATTGTTTTATGAAGCGTAACCGGAAGGAAACTGTCGATATTAATTTACTTTTCTAATCAATAGTAAAGTTGAGAAGAAAATATGGTATTAGAATTATTTATATAAACGTCATTTGTTCCAAACCTTTCATATAAATATTCTGTATTTTTATCCAGTCGCTTATCGTTCTAACTAATAAAATATTTGTACGTGGATGACATTAAATTGGAGAATCCATCATAATATAACCGTATCTCTTTCTGTGTACTGGCACCCTACATCCTTAGCTAAATCAGCTTAAAAGAAAGAAAAATATAGATTGTACTTTTTCTTCGGTACATTACAAGTTAATATTACTGGTTAAAATAAACAATTAGACTTCAGAGAAATTTAATATAAAAGGATCACACTAACCCCTCACCAGAAAGCGTTTTTTCACGACATGAAACAAATTATTATTATTTATTTATTAGTTCATCTACTACTACTACTACTACTACTACTACTACTACTATTATTATTATTATTATTATTATTATTATTATTATTATTATTATTATTATTATTATTATTATTATTATTATTATTATTATTATTATTATTATTATTATTGCTGCTGCTGCTGCTGCTGTTGTTCCTCCTCCTCTTCCTCATCTCGACCTCGCTGACTTCCGGGTTATCTTGCAGTAAATTTCAAGTACGGATAATCATGAATGATAAAATACACTTTTTTTAAAGGAAAATTTAGAATTGTATTTTTATTATAATAAAATAAGTTGTTAGCAAAACAAATTATCAAATATATGTTTGTTATTTTTTTTTATGAAAATATAACAAATCTTTAATAAAAAAAAATATGTCTTTTTATTGATATAAATAAAGGGCTCTTGTATATATCGGGTAAACGGGCAAAATTTATTTTAGAAGAGTTCTAATGGGGTAAGAAGGGACAGACAACTCTTTTTTAAGTACATAATGTCTAGCTTCTCCGAAAATGGACGTAATCGACTTGAATTCCTTGAATATGCGCGAATTACTATATTTAACAAGTACTCAACAAAAAGTGGTGGCTTTTTTGCAAGCGCAGAGACTCCTTTCTTAATAACACTCAACCCCCCTACATAGTCTTTTTGAATAAATTTCTGAATTATATCCTGTGTAAAAAAACAAAATCAAGAGAAGAAAAATAAACAGAAAAATTGAAAAAATATACAATTCATTTTCCTAAATTCTATTTTCTTCAATATACTGTTGATCTTAACAAATGTTAATTTCTGCGATAATTTAATATTTTAAACTATAAAAAAACTCAAAAATCTGTTAATCTAAACAATAGGACTGTTCGTTTTGCTGGTTTTGAAATTAAAAAAATATACTGTTGATTTTTCCAAATTCTATTTTCTTCCATACATGTTCTATCAATATACTGTTGATTTTCTCAAATTGTTATTTCTTCGAAAAATGTTCCATTAATTGAATTTGCATGACTTCTTATTTAAAAAATGGATACTTTCTATTTTCGGAGAAATTGCGTACTAAAAAAGAGAGTTATCTGCCCCTTACACCATTGGAATTCTTCTAAAATAAATTTCGCCCGTGTACTCGATATATACAAGAGCCAAATAAAGTTTTGAAATGTCTTGTATTTTTTCTTTTTTTCGCGCCGAATAAAACAACATTATTTTGGCAATATTCTTTATTATATACGATTTTATTATTTTTTTTAAATACTTTAAATTATGTTGCTGTTTCACGAACTACAAAAGACATTTGCTTTAAAAATTATTATTAAAATACTAAGCTATTTATTATGTTTTCATAAAAAAATCAAAACACATATATTATGTTGTTGTCTTACAAATTACAAGACATTTAAAATCTTTATTTATATCAATAAAAGAAGACATTTAAACATATATGATTCATAAAAAATATTTTTTATTAAAGATGTGTGATATTTTCATAAAAAAAACAAACAGAAGATATCACAAATATTTAACCAAAAATAATTTTTTGTGAACGAAATATGTTGATTTCAACATATTTCATTCACAAAAAAATATTTTTTGTTAAATATTTGTGATATTTTCATTAAAAACAAACAAGACATTTAAACATATTTGATTCATAACAAAATATTTTTTGTTAAATATTTGTGATATTTTCATATAAAACAAAACAAATAGAAGACATTTAAACATAGTTGATTCATAAAAACAGATTTATTAAAGATTTGTTATATTTTCATAAAAAAACAACTTATTTTACTATAATAAAAATACAATTCTTAATTTTCCGTTAAAAATGTTTCTTTTATCATTTAGGATCATCCGTACTTGAATTTATTGCAGGATAACCCGAAAGTTACTCCCAAATCGTACATAATTATTTTATATTACATATGTTTTGACAGTAAACTTAAGTTTCAAAATATAAATTGACTTTGAATGTCCTTGTTACATCACATTGCAAACATGTTTTCCGTCGTTTTTCTTGATTATTTATTTTTATATTGCCACCCGAACTTAGGATTTAAAAGTTACTACTGGTACAGTTTTTAACCAGACAAACCCAAATTTTGCTAACGCAGAATTACGTAAACACCTGTTAAAGGTTGAATGAAAAGCTGTTTTTTCGCTTGATTGCCTGAAAAGCAACTTACTATTACTAAAATTAAAATAGCATTGTTTTTTAATACTTTCTTTCTTTCTACGTTTCTACTGTTTATTATACGTGACTATCTTTTTCCAAATTGCGTCCTTTGTATAAATAAAGTTCTGCTACCATGCTACCATCATTGTATTTTAACAATTGAAATATTTTGGTAGAACTATTCAATATGTGTTTTTGAGTTTATTTTTGGATAGTTTTTGATTTGCTTATCCTTTATTCCATTTTTATTTTTACATATATATATATATATATATATATATATATTTCATGTATCCACATAAAATGTTATTAGGAAATAAATCTTTTATGTATACATTTTCAGTATTTACTTCAACAGTGCTAAATATGTGAGTATAGCTAGGTAGTAAG